>LZPO01087453.1:62723-77954 GCA_001675575.1 Neotoma lepida | reverse complement strand
TAGGATACTGGCATTTTTTCAAGTATCTCATTGAAGCTGTTTCACTACTAATGTCTGTCTCCTCAACCATGGTGATGCTGAATGACTCCTAGAGGAANTCTANTTTTAGGCAAANCTNAAGAAGGAACCCAGCAGTTTCTGGAGAAATATGTCTTCATAGTTGAAAGGNATCTGGCACATTGAGGACCTGATGAAAGTTACNTGGTTATTTGTCCCNTAGGGGAAACAATGGCATATTTTATATATGTCATCTAATGTATAAAATCAAAACGGCTCTGCTCCCTCNAAGTCCCACGTGGAGAATCCCTGCTCTCTGATGCNTTAAAAACAATTTAAACCTAGTTAATGCTAGCCAGTGTAGCAATGCTCTTGAAATCCAGAGGTGCCTTGCACATGGAGTAGGCATGAACATCACACTTAGGTCAATGACAGGAGCCATTTCCCAGTGCCAGCTGCATCCCAAATATCAGGCTTTTCTGCTTTTGCCTTCCCAACCAAGTGCTATTTGTCATCATGTGGTTTGAGGCTGCTCTTTAGTAAATCCTAGATTTTCTTCTGAAATTGATGCATTCAATGGTCATACTTGAATCCCTATCAAAGGAGCTTGGCCAATAGTGAGGGATTCTAGAGACAGACTATGTTTATGGAAAAGAGAACACAATCTGAAGTATTGGTCAGGAGTCTCTCCCAAATCCATATCTCACAAGCTAAGAACTAAGAAAAGTCCTATAGTCACTAACTCGTNGTGTAGTCACAGGAAAGTCACTCCACGTCTTTGATTTATGAACCATGAAATAATACGATTATTCCATCTGTCCTGNCTCACAGTGCTGCTTGATGGGCTAGTATGATAATACACATGAAAGCACTTTGGAAGCTGCAAGGCTACATGTGAACATGGAGGAAGGTGGTGGTGATGGCCAGCGTCCACGACTGTTATAAATAAGAATAGGCAACTGAAATAATTAAGACTAAAGAGCGGCTCCTCCAAGTGGCTATTCTGCTTTTACTGGGCATCAGCAGCGCTCAGTGAGTCATAGCTGAAGGCAGTGAGTCAGGTTTCCCATGGGAAATATCTGGCAGTCTTTGGGATTCACAGTCTTCACATGGGCACTATTTTTGGCTTTTATTTTATGGAGTCGCTGCCAGGTTGTTGCAATTTAACTCACTACTACAGCTCACAGGGAATTCCTTTCTGCCACCTCTGCTTNNTAAATTCAAATAGGTCGTTAAAAATCAGAATACTTCACCTAGTGGTGAACTATTTTATTTCTTCGTAGTTCATCCCTTCTTGCATCAGAAGCATCGCTGTTACAGAAGTTTAATGGCAGTTTTTAGTTCCATTTTAAAGCCAAACAAAAAGAGTCTCACTAGTAGTTAGTTACCTGTGTGTGTAACAAACAAGGTGAGAGCCCCCTTCATTAGGGACTCCCTTCCACAAGCCATGCCACCTNCAGTTCCCTTTCGGAGGCACGTGCAAACATGAAGAAGCCACCTACCCGCGTGCAGCACAGTCTCTAACACTTCAACACTATCAACAAACCCTAATGGCCTCCCACAGGAGGGATGGAGTGCATCTGCCGTGCAGTGCCCCATAAGTCTGTTTAGGAATAAAACTCCGTGTATTTGGAACCTTCCTTAAAATGTTTACATAAGGATGAAAGTGGAAGAGGACTAGTTGGGAATCGTGGGACTAGGAGGNAGCAGGAGGGGGAGGGGCACAAGAGAGGGCAAAAGAGGTGAGTACAATCAAAGTTCCTGTTTGGAGGTGTCGTAATGAAACACGTTCATTTGTTCTAATAAATATAAGAAACAAAGCTTTTACTTGAATATGAGATGCCAGTGTATTATCTTTTATGTTGCAGATTCCACATTGAGCTGTCCAATAATTACACACACACACACACACACATACACACACACACTTTGAGAAACAAAACTCCAACCATTATATGCTAAAATGTTCAAGTAGAGATTACACTTAGAAGCAGAAATGTGAGGCTGTGACTTGATTTAGTCAGTTATTCATTTAGCTACATTATTTAAAGTTTATGACTATCCANCGCATTTACAAGTGGTCAAAGATACACAGCCATGAGACAGATACNATTTGGCTATAAGTACTGCATGCTACACAGAAACAAGTGGGACAATGGAAAAGCCAGCAAGCTAACATGTAATTACAACTTATAATAAATTCAATGAAGGGNGAAATAAAAGAAATGCAGGAGGTGAAGGCACAGTCAGGTGGCAGTCTGGGTGCATGGCACTCATGCTCAGAGCAGGACCCGAGGAGCTAAAGCCTAAAGACCTGCGTACCCACCAGCTGCCCGAGGACCTGAAGGAAGGCTTTCCTAACCCCTGATGGACACTAAAGCACGCTGGTTAAATAGTGGAGGGCCTGATCCACAGTGGTTTCAACCTGCATTCCAAGGGTAGTCTTAAGGATTCCAAGAAGGAGAGTGAATTTAAAGGCATGAAGAGAGAAACAGATCAGGTAGTGACCAACCACTATAACGGGCCAGGCAGGACAGACGGACTGTTGATGAATGTGGTTCAGTGGAAGGAGGACTGCACATTTGAGGTGTGCTTAGGAGGTAGAATGGAAGGAATTAGGTGGAAGAAGTTGAGACCACCAGACTACCACCCACCCTCCCCCCAAACATTAAGACAGCTGGACTGAAGGCATTCAGCCTCTGCAGGNCCAGGCAAGCTCTCTGCCCNCTTAGCCTAAGGCTCACAGAGGAGTCCCACAGGGAGAGCAAGGATAAAATCACTGAGGTCAGCTTCACCCTCNTCGNCTGGAGATAGTCCCAGAGAGCTGGATACTAACAGCTCCAACCGGCCTCTATGTGCCGTTGCATTTCCTACCCCTAGAGGGCACTAGTGGGCACTCAAAGTACTTTTTCTGATATGTCACTTCTCTGAAAATTTAATGTCTTTCTTGAAGATGTTCTCTAAGTGTCCTGTGCTCAGGTGGCTTTTTTTTTTTGACCAGCCAATCAAATAGCATGCTCACACCCCTGCTTCCCTCCCAATGTACCCTTCATTGAACTCATTAAAAGGTGTAATTATGTACTGACTTGCTTGCTTTATTGTCACTCCTCTATTAATAAATTTATTTATTAATAAAAATTAATAAATAAATTAATAAAAAACATGCAAGTACTTCAGGTCAGACCATTTTATTTTGTTGTATTGTTCAGGTTTTTAACTACCACGTATTCAATTGTTATTCATAAATAAGTAAATCTTAAGAGTAAACATTAGCCAAGTAAATGGACAACTGACTAAATTGTTCTAGTCACCTCCCATGTTCAATTTCTTTAGGAACCCTGTATGTCTCCTTGATATATACGAAAAGAATGCTAATAAATATCTATGTGTTTTCCTCTTTTTAATCTGCCTTTTGTTTCGGGACTACACTTCATCTAAGAACTGATGATGGCTGAATAAAATTGTATCCCCCTACANATCATAATTCCTATGTGTCTAGCTTGAGCCAGTACATACAGAGTGAATANGTGCCAGATTCTTCTGAGGTGATTAATGACTCACCGGAGCCCTGAGCACCNTCTTCTGCCCTGGGCTGTACACGGGGATGCACTACTTTTAGTTCTCCAGGGGGCTCAAGGGATGGGTTGAGGTTAATTCTAACCATGTCCTTCCCGGTGTGTTTGTTGGCTATCCAAATTGCCTTCTCTTTCAATGTTGAGTAGAAGATACGGTCACCAAAGAGGGCCATTGTAAACAAACTGTGCCTAAAACACCCAGAAAATAAAGGGAGGGGTTAATGACTGAACATGCATTATCAGAATTTCTAAAGCTGAACCCCCACTTGGAAATATTTTGTTTGTTTGCTTGTTTGAATTGTAGTCATCTCTTGTCCTACTTTGGTTTAAACAAACATATTAGGTTTAAAATTTGGTTTACGTCATCATACTTGGAACTAAGAGGATACAGTTTCTAGCCCCACCTCCCTTCTCATTCTCTTGATACACACAAGTGTGATGGAAATGGAGAAGAAACCAGGAGTAAGGTGTGAACAGCATGNTGGTTTTGACAGCNTCACACCAGGCTAAGTTTTGCTTCTTCCATAAACTGGCTCCAGGGCNAGTCTCACGAGAGACAATGCTTCACAGATAAATTGCAAAATGATGGAGAAGGACAAGCATGACCAACATGTGGGAACTTATCATATGCTACACACATTGCTAATTATTATTTGCATATATTTACTTAATCTTCACAATGANNCCAACAAACAGATACTCTTACCATATCCACCTTAAAGAAAACTGACCACAGGAAACAATAAGTAACCTGCCCCAAGTCACTCACCAGTAATTAATCCATGACTCTNTCTGTAAACTAGTATATCCCTTTAGTTGACAAGAGTAAAATTAATTTATCACAACAGCTTCAAATGGCAAGTGGTTTGCTGCATATCAAAAGCAAAACCTAAACAAACAAAGAAAAACCAAAAAAACAAAAACAAAACAAAAGCGAAACCTACTGCATCTGATGTTTGAGAAGNTGGACGGAGCCACCGTCATAATCACAGGAACGAATGCCAGCATGTCTTCCTTCTCCGCTGTCCTGAACCCAGAAGATCCTCTTGTCAAGTACATCCAGAGTCAACGCCGCTATCCTCTCCGGCGTCTCCAGCAGCGTTCTCATGTCCACCCCACTGAGACCTGCTCTGTGAAGGCTGCCGGCTACCTCCGAAGACCAAAATATCAGCCTGGGAATGAACACACCACACACAGCCCTAACTGAATGAACAGTCACTAAAGTGGGGGCTCCGCCTCCTCCGGTGCCTGCCCAGGGAGAGTCTGCCTGCTTTGAATGAGAACGCCATGTGATTGCAAGTGTGAAAGAAAGCTAAGCTTTTACAGCAGAACATCGGGCAGGGAGGAGTGTCTACAGAGTCCCAACCTGGCCACTTGTTCTGGAGAAAATGGCACCTGTGTGTTGTCAAAAATGACTTGCATCTCACTCAGAAGTCCTCTCACCTTTCAGGTATTATGATTTAGTAATCTCGGTGAGAGTTGAAGCTCATTTCAATTTCCTTTAAAAAACAAACAGATTTTTACCTCTCCATTGGATCCACCGCTACATTCGCCGGCTGTGTTAAGGAACTTAGAAGAACGTGGGAACTGTCGCCTTTCATATCTGTCACAGTGATGGTTCCTTCCTGATGATCTGCCCAGAGAACCTCGTCATCTACCCAGTTTATGGCCATCCCGGAAACATTTTCCTCTACATGGCACACTGTCTGCAAAACCAAATTAAAATATTTATAAATATTTACAGTTCACAACGAAATTGCTTTGTTGTCGCACATATAAAGTCTGTCATTTTAGTATTTGCCATTTTGATGCATTCTCCACATCTTTCAAATGATAAAATAGTCANGGAGTGAGTTTGTTTTGATTCAGCAATGGTACACTCCTCCTTGTGAAGGGGCATTTGTATCATAGCTTTGGGATAAAAAAAATTGTCCTATATACTATTGAAATTAGGAGATCAGCCACAATATATTAATAACGTCACAGATTTTTTTTTATGCTTAAAGACAGTTTATTCAATTCCACTTGGTAATGGGATCCTACCCTGAACTCAATTATAGGTCTTTCCAAACTCTGGTAAGATTCCAGTGGGGTTTGAGCAGAGTCGTGGAGTGGACTCCCCACCCGCTTTGGAAACAGGATCCCATGTAGCCCAGGCTGGCCTGGAACTGTTTATGTGCTTGAGGATGACCTCGAACTACAGAACCTCCTGCCTCTGTTTTCTCAAGTGCTGGGATTCCAGGCCTGTACCACCTCACTTGGTTTATGCACCTCTGGGGATCAAACCCAGGGAGGGGTTCCTGTGTGCCAGGCAGACGCCCTAGCAGCTGAGCTGCAGCCACAGTCTCTGAAAGCAGTTTTGTTACGGAACTCCNTTTTNTTTCACCCCGCCCTTCTTCCCTCAGATCCCTGTCTTCTTGGCAATCTCAGTGACNCCAGGGAAGCAGGGTTTCTCTTTGGGCTGACCCTTGCATTTTCTTGAAAGAACCAAACAAAAGAACCCGCATCTGCGAGTCCAGCCTGGGTGAGTCAACTAGTCCTCTTGGGGCTTGGAAAGCTCTAGGTAGGAGGAAGCCTTCCTTGGCTTTTACTTGCACAGGTTCCTGTGGCGTCCTAACCCTACCATTGCAGTTCCGACTCCCTGCAGGACGTGGCTGAGCTTGAGGCTCAGTAGAGACAGCATAGTCTCAGAGCTGCGCTAGTTCTCCAGCAGAGAGCTGTACTAGATCTCGGAACCGTCCAGCCAAGCCTCTAACAACCGCTGCCTTCTCGCGTTAGTTCTCCGGTTTAAATTGCTTTCACATTCACCATGTGCTGCTCCCTATGGATTGTTTGAAACACAGGGGCGGGCATCACGGTGAGCTCTTAGGCATCAAGCCAATCCTTTCCTAAGGATCTGACATAACTCCACAACTGCTTAGGCTTTTTTCCTAGTTTGGTGACAGGGGGCCTCCGAATTCTCAGATTTCCATGCTGTTCTAGCACATGGCTGGAGAATACGGAACAGCCAAACTTGTTCAAGTGCAGCTAGCTAGTATTAGAGATGTACTAAAACAGATTTGCACCTAATTGAGCTTTTAGGAATAATTGGAAGGAGAGAGGTTTGGTTTGGAAGAAAAAAGAAAAAAACCAAACAATGAGCTCTTTGTCTTGGGAATAAACGCTTGAGGTTCCGCTAATCACCTGCTCTCGGTAATCCATCTCCTGCGCACATTCCTCCTGGGACTCACTGCCGGCTTCTACCAGTTGAAGAAAAAGATTAAGGGTCTTTTGTATGTACTTGAAATACAACACTTTTTATCTGTCCTTGGCTTCATTTTTTTCCCCAGAGTACAAATACTTTGAGAATACAAAGGCAATTTTTTTTTCCCATGTGAGAAAAAAATGCATGCCGATAGAACAGACTTTCTCGACCTCAGCGCTATTGACAGGTGGAGTTAGACAGTGTTTCACAATGGGGCTGTCCCATAGAGTGCAGGATGTTAGGCGTCAGCCTTGCCCTGCACCCACCAGATGCCTGTAGCATCTTTACCCCTCCTATCTTACTCACACGTGACAACCAGAAGGACTCCTGTCAAAAATTCACTGTCTGAGGTACAAAATCAACATGCAAATAATGTCTTCGTGATGACTGACTTAACAAAATCAGGTGTTTTCAAACTCACATTTATTTCCTCATGTTCTTCCTTTAGAGACTTGCAAATATCAATTTGAAAGCTTAATCAGTAGTAGAGAACCACAGAGGCAGATTAAATGCCTATATTTATCGAACACACATTTGAACCATAATGTATTTTCATTTTCTTCCCATCCAAGTTCTAAGTGCTATTTAGCTCGTGAGACCAGGCCTATNCAGAGTGGTATGACCATAGACAAATTACCTACACATTAAAAATTTAATATGTCACATTTTTCAGCTTCTGTATAAATTCCTCACATACCATGGATGATAAAGGTACTTTACCTCTTGTCTTGACCCGTTAAGAAGAACTCTTTGCAACAGTTGTCTTTCTAAATCCACCCAATAGAGTGTCTCCTCCTTGTAATAGAAATCCATNATCACCGAGGTGCCAGCATCCACCACCAATGGCTGGAGATTTGTTCCTTCTGGGTCAACCCGGGAGATACTGTTTCCATGTGAGAAAATTAGGAAGGGTGCAGGACCTAAGGGGGAGAAAGAACTCAACTTGTATATTCTTGGTGCTATTTAATCTGATCCATATAAAATACTTCCCATGACAACTTATATACTCAGAACNAACTTAAATTTCTACTCTTGTATTTTAAATAAAAACTATTCTACACAGAATAAGGGATTCCTGTAGATTTCTACAAACTATCTTCTTTATAGGTGGGTTATGACAAATGTACAGGGCTGGAGAGATGGCCCAGAGGTTAAGAGCGCACTAGCTGCTCTTNCAGAGGTCCTGAGTTCAATTCCTAGCAACCACATGGTGGCTCACAGCCATCTATAATGAGCTTTGGTGCCCTCTTCTGGGATGTAAGCATACATGCCAGAACATTGTATACATAATAAATAAATAAATAAATAAATAAATAAATAAATAAATAAATAATAAAAAAAGAAAATGTGCATTGCCAAATTATGAAAAAATGAATTATTTAAAGAGAAATATATGTCCTACTAGTTAGTGCACATGTAATATATACGAAAAAGAAACAAGGTAAGGTTTTCTGTCATAGAAAGTCTGTATGAATGTTGAGTTTAGTTGTGTAAACTGGGAATAAAATTGTTGTATTAGTCACTTTGTGTTGCTGTGACCAAAATACCTGGTAGGTTTGCTTTGGGTCACACTTGCAGAACACCCGGAACCACTGTGGTGGGGAGAGAAGGCTAGTGCATCTCAGCTNGTGGCAGCAAGGGTGTGTGGAGAAGGATGTTCATTCACATCATAGTGGACCAGAAGGCCGGCANTATGACAGGAACAAGGGATGGACTCTAACCCTGGTTGCCTACTTTGGCCAGCCAGGCATACCTCCTAAAGGTTCCACAGTCCCCCAAATACTACAGCACTTGAGGACCAGCCACTCAAAGCATGAGCAGACAGGGAACATTTCAGATTCAAACTGTAACAATTACAAACACTATTGTGGCAATAGATGCTCTTTCTTCTAACTTCACTTTGTGGCCAGAGCCATCAAGGAATGCCACAGAATATGGTGGAGAGCAGGGGGAGTCCTAAGTGGAAGAGAAATTGGAATGTTGACTTCCAAATGTCAGGAAACATTGTGACCATGAGGAAGAGCTGGAGCAACGTGAGTGAGTATTCAAGAGAAATGAAGGAAAATTCCCTGAGGTAATTGGCTTCTTCTTCCCAGAACACTGTGAGGAGCAACAGCAAGCAAGAAGGCATGGGGGTGAGTATCCAGGCAGGACCAATATGAGAAAGGGGAGGACCCAGGGACCCTATAAAATACCCAAGCCAACATCTGTTTAATGGACTTCCAGCCTTGGGCTTCTCCCGTTCTGAGTGTCTAAAGCTGTTGTGTGCCCTTTCTCGGGGTCTTCTGTCTTTCCCTGTCATTCAATTCTTTGTTCATGCCAAGGAACAAACTCAGTGTTCCCCTAGACAACTGCTGATATCCCCTATTACACACAGGCTACATTATCTATAAGATACAGGATGGCAAGTTAAATTTGAATTACATATACAGATTGAAATTCTCTCATCTAAAATTCTGACATTCCAAGTGCTCCAAAAATCGCCAACTCTGATAATCATCAGCATGACACCACAAGTGGAAAATTCGATACCTGATTACATAGGTAGATTAAAAATTTTATATAACATCATCTTCAGGCTACACGTATTAAGTGAGGTCTCCCTGTAGACTTGGACGCTATTCCCAATATACCTTATTACGTATGTGCAAATATTTCAAAAATCTAAAATAATCTAAAACATTTCTGGCCTCAAGTCACTTGTGAGTATAAGACCAATCTAAATGTTACACATACTCTTAAAAGTTATTCTCTATTTATCTGGAATTAATTTCAGTGGGAACCTTGAATTTCTATTTACTAAATCTTAGCGGCAGACCTCCTTGGTTCCAGAATCACCTTGCTCTGTGCTCTAACCCCTTGCCTNGAGTCCTTCCCTATTTAGATCATGGCCACCTGTCACTTTGACTTGCCACCTCTCAGTATCTGAACGGGAACCCAGTGCCTTCTTCGGAAACCTAGGCATGAATTACTGGATCCATTGGTCTTTTATGCTCTGAAGTGAATCAGGGGATAGTCTCATTTCTTGGACTGAGGCCAGTTCCTTAGTGTCTCCTGACCAGAAGGGAACAGGTAGCTAGCGCCCTGCATTTAGGGAATGATGGAAATCCTGAGGTGAGGGGACAATCAGAGNAAAACTCTAACATTCTTGCGACCTTTATCGTTGGCCTTGTTTTATTCTGTTTGAATATTAAGCCTTCATACTGTAGTGGAATTTAATAAGTGACNTCACTGTTCTAAGGATTAAACATGAAGGAGCAGCTCTAACTCTGGGGTCTGGGTTTAAAGCGAGAGAGAATTACCTCCATTTCAGTGGATACATCACACTAGAGACACAGGAGGAATGGAAGAGTATCACATCAGGAGAATTTGAATTGGTGTCTCTACAAATATTTAAGATGAGCTCAAAGCCTGTCCCCATATCTTTATGTCAATACCAGCCCTCTGCACAGAGGGGAATGGTCCATGCTTGGTTACCACTGAAGCAGTAAAAGCCCTGAGACACCATCAAAGACAGGGAAAGGGCACTGACTGAGAGACAAGTGGCTTTGTGTAACGGTGAGTTTTTGTTGTCATCTTGGTTGGGTTAAGAAATACCTTGGCGGTAAGTGAAGCATCCTCCTGGCTGAGTCCTGTAAGTCCATCTCTTGAGACAGTTAGGTCAGCCTTCTCTGCTTAACCCATGGCTTAGACTCTCAATGGGCAATTCATGATTAGGAAGTAGTGACAGTAGAAAGCGGGGCCCACTTGGTGGAAGTGGGACACTAGGGGAGCATCACTGAGTATTACGGAGCCCTGGCCTCTTCCTCTATTGCCATTTCTGTTCCCTGCCAGCTGACAGGTGGAGAACAGCTCCTGTCATATGTTCCTGCTGTCACGATGCTCTGCCTCACAGTGGATCCTAAAACACACAGCAAGCAAGCATGGACTGAGAACTCTGAGCCTATGACCCAAAGAAATCCTTTCTCCTGAATAGTTATCCTGGACACAGCAACACAAAAGTCTCACTAACATACCTGTCTTCTCATGCTTGCTGGTAAAACTCTTTGAACATCTCACAGAATTTCTCCTGCCTATGGGATTATTAGAGTAAGAAAAATGAAACCGCTTACGAGAAAACACTTCATTAATGGCTCAGGAGTACGTGTCAGGAACTTTCTGCCATGCGTTCCCACAGCCCAGGCTTTGCTACATAGATTTGTGGCACTATTTCAATGGGAAGCCAAGGACTAGAATGCTGGTATAACTTCTTTCGTAGAGTAAAGGTAGCCTAAGCTTAGACCTGTTAACATGTGGACCACAAAGGGATACAGGCCTGTAGACTCATTGACAAGTGTCTTCTCATGTACATGTAGCACGGCTTTTCTAGAAATAACAATTTATAAAACACATATGATTAATTTTTAATACATTGATATATTGATGTGATCAATAAAATGTTGCATTTATTTAGTTTACAGATTGGAAAGGGGGAGCATTCTAAACATTTTAATATTCTTCACTCCAGATTATAGTCTGATTCTTTGCACATAATATGTACTCAAAAAAGTCTTTGAGTAAATTAATTAATTAATTAATTAATTAATTAATAAGGCCTGGAGAAATAGCTCAGTGGTTAAGAGTACTGGCTGCTTTCCCAGAGGACCTGGGTTCCATTCCAGGCACCCATATGGCAGTTCTCGACTGTAACTCCAATTCTAGGGGATCCAGTGCCCTTTTCTGGTCCCTGTGGATGCTGCATGCACATGATGCATGGACATACATGCAGGAAACAGACACACATAAAATAAAATAAGTTATAAAAAAATCAAGAAATAATTGAAATAATTATCTGGAATTTTCCCAGTAGACATAGAGACTAATAGATCTACCAAATCCATACAAACATGGTTCAGCATATGGCAGTTATTTTAATGGCAACACAGTAACAGTAAATTTTCACATCATGGTCCTTCCTATTTATCCTCACATGATACCCTGAACAAGACAGAGTAGATATTGTGCTGGTTAGTTTTTGTCAACTTGAGACAAACTAGAGTCTCCTAGGAAGAGAAAACCTCAACTGAGGCATGGCTTCCATCGGATGGCCCTACGTGCATGTCTGTGGGGAGTTTTCTTAGTTGGTGATGTGGGAGAGCTCAGCCCACTGTGCCACTTCTGGGCAGACAGAACTTGGTTCTGTAAGAAAGTAACCTGAGCAAGCCATGAAGAGCCAGCCAGTAAGCAGCTCTCCTCCATGGTTTCTGATTCAACTCCTCCCTCCAGGTTCTTGCCTTAGTTTCCCTCAGTGATGAACTGCAAATGTGGAAGTTATAAGCCAAATACATCCTTTCCTCCCCAAGTTACTTCTGGTCATGGTGATTTTCACAGAAGCGGACACCAAACTAGAGCAGGAATCAATAAACAAATCAAAAAGAAAAGAGCAATCTCACAAACATGTAATTCATAAAAACTTATATGTAATATTTCAAAATAGAGAAAAAAGTTAAAACAGTACATTGAAATGTGGATAACTAACATTTTACCCTCTTATTTGCCCATCAAAATATGATAACCCAGGGATTATTATATCTTAGAACTGGGATACACTGGCCAGCCTTGGTGGCACAAGACTGTAAACCCAGCTGCTCTGGAGCCTGAGGCAGGGGAAATCACAAGTTCAAGGCCTGCTTGGAGACAAAGTGAGTTCAGGACCAGCCTGAAAACTTGTTTCAGAATAGAGGCCTGGGCTGTGTCTCTTTGGTAGAGTGCTTGCCTCATGTGTGTGAGGCCCTAGGTTCAATTCCCAGTACTAAGGGGAAAAATATCTAACTGGGAGATGCTTTACCCCTAGATAGTACCTAACTTTTTCCAATTTGTCTGTTCAACCCACCCTCCCTTCTCCCTCCTCTTTCTCCCCCCTTCCCCACACTCCTGTGTCTGTGTGTATACATGCGCAGGAAGCTGGCTGACCCAAGTGTGGCAAATTCTTTTTTTTTAAAACAGACACTGCAGATGACTTTCATATCTTAATGAATTCAGAAAACTTGAATCAATTAGGAGGAAATTGAGTGATGTTTCTCGAAGCCTCACCACTGCTAGTCCATAGCAGAGCTAAAACCAGGGCGTGCAGACGGCCCTCCTGTTTCTCTGCCACGCTCTGCATTGTTGTAGGTAAGGACACCACTATCTTCATCGCTTGTGTGGTTGACGCTAATTCCACTTCACTGAAGACTCTGTCCACTTTCTTCCACTATCAGCCTTGTTTTATGCAAACCAGTGCTGGAGCTGGGTATTTGTAGACACGGAATACACGGTTTTAAAACACAATCAAACTATTTGGAGATTGGGTTTGGTGAAAATGTCATCATTTTCTTCTACACTACAAATGCTGAGGTCATTTATGTTTTCTCACATCTGACAAGGGCTATGGAAACCCCAGAGTAGGGGACAACGTGTGGACAGTGGTTGACAATGTATGTCAGTAAACTGTGCACTTTGGAACAGCAAAAGCTTCCCCACATCAAAAAGCACTGGACTTAGTTTTGGTGCAATAGGAGGAACGTGCGTAGAAAAATGAAACCACGTTTAAGGAGCAAAGCCAAGAACTACAACCAATGCGAACCCCTGATTTCTCAATGTTCATGTTGATCGAGTAGCTTCAGGGACCAGAGAGGAGTCCAGGAGGCATGGAGCATACNGAAGACATCCATTAGTGACTACAAAGAACAGAGGCTCCCATAGCACAGGTGAGCGACCAAAAGCAAACTGGGATCGAAGTGGGCAACAGACAGAAATCTCACATCCTCTCTGTGTGTCTGTGGGACTGACCCACGCATGAGCGAAAGGAAGCCTTGGCAATTTTCTGCTAGGCTTGGGGGNTTTAAAACTTCAGTGGAGCAAGGAGCCATCTAAACTGCCTATCTAGATTAACAAGAAAAGTGGCCGATGTTGCCCCTTGTCTTGGGTTTCCTGGGACAAAGAAAGTGAACAGTGAACTAACTTCTGGACTTTCAGGATTCAGACACACCATTAGAAAAGAACTTGGTTCTGAATAGTGGGTGGCAGCAAGGAAGCCTGCCACCTCCGGGAGCTGTTGGGTCTGGCAACCACAGAAACCCTCAGAGCCATCATTTGTCACCGCTTCCAGGGGACTGACTTGAAGGAGAGCTTAGCTTGGGTTGCATGGAGTGCAGAACAGTTTTATATTATGCTGAAATCATAAATGTAAATCTCTTTTTGCAATCATGATACTTAAAAGGGTTCCAAGTGACTTTTTCTTGGTGGGGGGACAATCACTGATTTCCTCTTGGCTTACTCATCAAGAGCAGAATCAAGGCGCGTTGGATATAGAATCCAGGGAACTCAGAAATAATACAGAAGCTGGGAGGTTTGAGCCCGAGCCTTAGCTCTGTAAAGAACTCTCTGGGGTTCGGTTTTGCTTCGGAAAATGAGTGGGGGTTACCACCTGAGACCTGAGGAGTGACAACATATTGTCCTCCCAAGCCAGCCACAACTGGTCCCTGCTAACTCCTAACCATGTCCACATCAAGGTTCTCAGGTTTGCTCTTGAGGCCATAATCAAGCTAGCAGTTTCTGCAACATTAATCTTCATTTTCAACCNATTTCTCAGTCTTTAATGGGCTATTTCACATGTTAATGTTCCAAGAAGGTGCTGGTGAGTGGCAGAAGAGCATGGCATCATGTTTGCTATCTGGAGAGCGGCACTGTGCATTATTTCATCAATTATTTCAGCACTAACTACATAAGCTGCCATCACCCTATTGTTCAGAAGACACTGGCATTTGGAGCAGCTGCTTGGCCACAGATTTCAGGGCCGAGACCAAGTTGATTCAAGATACTAAGTCTTTTTTTTTTATTACAGATCCTAGCTTCTACACATCAGGCTTCTACACCCCAAACTGAATGCAGCAGGAAGTGTTAGTGTTTAGCATGCTGTAGTTCAGATGTGTCAAGAACTCACTCCAGGAACTGCTAGTCAAGGAAGGCATATTCTTTGCAAGTCTTCAGTCTTTACCTCCACGTTCCAAGAGCTAATTGTAAAGGAAGACTCTTTAAGTAAATTTCTGTAACGGAATCACTTGGGAACTGTCTATTTAATTCTATGGTAGATTGCAGCTCACTCAGAATGCATTCTTTGCATCTGGACTCCCTGCTCCTTTCTCTATCTTGAAAGCTATAGTGAAGAGCCTTCAAGTCTCTGCTCCCCTTGTCTGACTTCCTCCTGTGCTGTCTGTCCTCAGGACCCAGGATCGTCTCTTACCTCAAGATNACATCTAGAAAGTCCCTTTTGCAGCCTTGAGTGGTGGTGTATACCTGTAATCCCNGCACTTGTGAGGCTGAGACAGAGGGATTGGCCAAGAGTTCAAGGCCAGCCTAGGCTGCATAACAAAAGGAAAGAAGGGAGAAAGGAAG
>LZPO01087453.1:43034-54211 GCA_001675575.1 Neotoma lepida | reverse complement strand
GTGGAGGGTGAGAGCCTGAACTTGAGACTTTTTTTTTTTAACAAAACCAAAGAACTTTTGACTTACGACATTTCCTGCCATGAAGTTATCAGAAAGAAAGAAGGCTTTTCAAAACCAACAATACCAACTATTTCCCCAATGTCCAGTTCTAGCTGATCAGCTGGGCGTCACTATCTCCTCAGAATAAAGGCTGAGGTTTACATAGAGAGAAATATCCAGCTGGTTTTAAAGGCACACTCACTCATGCACAGAACAGTGGAGAATCATGACATTTTATAATTGCATCATCTGAACTCTACGAGGACACACACGCAAACTTCAGAATACACAACTAAAATAAACATACACACCCAAAGACAGCCAAGGGGGCGGGGGAGGGGGGAAGCGCAGGTGTACAAGGAAGGCTGAGCAGACGCCTGGTGGCATTGTCCCCGAGGGGCTGGGTTCCTGTTCTTGGATTACTCACCTGCGCAAGTGGAAGTCGGGCTTCTCTCAGGAGGACCTGGCTGACAGTTCCCGTGCTGCTGTGCCGTGACTCTGACAACACTAATCTTTAAAATTACGGGCAGGAAGGTGAGCGACAGCAGCATGGTCTCGGTGGTTCTAAGGTCAACAGACAGTGACTTAAGTTGCTAGAGCGCAGAGCAGGCGGAGTCTGTGCGTCTGACCCCAAGAGCTTCCAGCCAGGTCGGCCTTCGGCCCAGGGGCATCTTTTATTTAGCTTTTTTAAAGCTGCCTTCCAGCTCCTTCTCCGCCTCTGAGAGCCACTGAGTGCCGCCTGAAATGCTCCACGAGAGAGTTCTTTATCTCACTTTTTTATTTTTTTAAATTTGGACAGCAATAAGAAATACCTGACACCCTTATGGCAAATTTCACAGAACCTTAGAGCTCTGGAGGCCTGCGGGTGACTGATTTCTCGCTGTGACAGGCACAGCCAGGCAAGGACTCAGAGAGACCTGAGAAAGAAAAGACCAGGCAAGGACTCAGAGAGACCTGAGAAAGAAAAGAAAGTTCCGAGCCCCACCGGGATGAGGGATGAGTCTAAGAAGTGTGCAGATAGGAGTCCTTCTGGGAGGCGCTTCTCTTTTTGGAACCCAGAGAGACTCCCCTNTTCCTTTTAAATCTCCTCTGGCCACACCCCTCTCCTTTGGTGTCACTTGAGCAAGCCGACTAGCGCCTCTTTGCAAACACTAATGCCGGCAATTCCACCAACCGAGCAGCAGGAAGGTAGGGCAGGGTGCCAGAGAGGAGATACTGCTACTCACTGAAAATATTCAGAGCAGCAAAGGGGAAAGAGCAATTAGGGGTGCGGAGCGGCTAATGGGACCTGCTGAGTGCCGCTTATGTCTGAGTAGCTTGAAGAACAGAGACAAAATTTCAAACGCGTTTTAAATCAAAGGCAAATAGCCCCGCTGACAATTCAGATTTATCATAATTGACCACTGACGTGAGTAATGCCAGGACAGGTCACCTTCAGCTCATTATTCGAAAGAAGTGTCAACGACAGCTCACATTCCTAGAGTTTGATCTTATTTCTCCTGTATATTTTATAGTGGTATTTCTAAGATTATTCTTTCCATATCAGAGGGAAATCCCTGCAGCCAAGTGAAGATAGAATGTGCGCAGACACTTTTTCTTTCAGCCTGAGTGTAATAAAGCATCACCAGGGGCCAGGAGTGCGGGGAAGGAGTGAGTTGTTATGACTGAGCTGTGTTAGAAAAAGAAAATACAAGGGAATCNTGTAAAAGCTGGGGACCCTACAAGCACAGCAGAGCCCACCCGGTGCACCTCCTTCCCAGGTAACTCAGGCCATCTTTCCACATCTCAGTGATAGAAAGCAATAGTTTGACTCTCCACTGGCTGTCCCCTCCTGNACTTTCTACTTGAACCAAACTCCTTCAGGAATATACTCAGTACCCCAAAACACCCANCTCTGGTCAGCCATTCACACCAGACTTGATGAACAATGGACATTTCNGTCAGTTGACGTTATCCTGGAGATGGACTTTCCTCTAAGTTGTCCCCAGGNAGGTTCCAAATTCTAGTCAAAATATAGCCTAACAATTATCTAAAAAGGAACAGACNCATTGGTGTGTACCCATCACAGAGAACGGAACAATCCAAGCCCTTTGCCCATGCTTAATTGGACTCTATTTCTCAAAGACAAAAGGTTAAATCATGCTTCTTGAATTCCAGCCACCCTATGCCAGGCAGCTCTGACCCTGTATAAGGAGAAACAGACCCTGAAGGGATAAAAGAAGTCATGTGGATGNGTGTGCAGAATATTCCATTGCTTTCTGGACTCATGGACANTCAAGACTGAGACTGAATGTCCCACAAATAACCTGCACTGAGTAGTCATTACTAACTTCCCCTTCAGCAAAACACATCTGCCAGTATTAGTGATAATGGAGAGCAAAGGATTTGGAACACAGTAGAGCATGAAGCCGAGTTATTGCATTAACATAAACACAAACAGGACATAGCCCACAACTACATTCCGTTTGGATTTGGAAATATTCATATCATTTTTTATTAGAAAACATTTGCTTTCAGGCTGCTGAGGCAGCTCAGCAGGTGAAAGTAATTGGTGCCAAGCCCACTGACCTGAGTTTGATTATTAGAACCCACGTGGTAGCAGGAGACGATTGACTCCTGCAAGTTGTCCTCTGACTTCCATTCACGCACATGGCACTCTCACCCACACACGTGTGTACGCACTCACAATAAGTAATAGTAATTTAAGAAATTTTAAATATTTGTTTCCTTCATTACATGTCACCTGAGCTAATGTCATTGATGCTGAACATGATGCTATCACCTTAGGAGATATGGAATCAACAGGGATAGAGTAGATACTTCAACTGATGGCTGATAGTAAAAACCAATCCAGAAAATTTCCAGACCACCCACAATTACCCAAATAGTGAAATCACTGAACTGAGCTACCCAACTAGAAAGGGCTTCCAGAGGTATGTAGACAGTCTGGATTCTTACTTCCACCTCTATTGATGAGGCACTGTGGTGAGGAACAGGAATCATGCTCCTTCATATCAAGGGCTTGCTGAAGTGGATTGTCAGCAACAATAAAGGAGGGTATGGAAGCTTGAGCTAGTGGATGTCAGTCACCAAGGGGAACAGGGAACAGAAGAACAAAAGGACACAACAAAAGGAACAGTGAGCTGGAACAGTGACCCCCCTATGTAATGCTCGGGAGCTTTGGCTAGGACGTGGAAAAGGAGAAAGTCAGGTGACAAGAGAATTAGGGACAAGAACAAAGAAAACAGTTGCTTAGTTATTAGATTCTTAGTTGCTGAGGGACACAAGAGAGTGGGGGGAACCCCCAGGGAGGTCTGGGAGGGAGTTAGACCTCAATGGCACGGGCTATTNAGTGGCAGGGGGGCAATGATGACTAAGAGGAAGGGGTTATCAGGGGATCTATGTCTACATGTGCTGGTAATTATTCTGAGTCTTCTGAGAAGATATCACCACCACTGTGCCACCAACAGATTACTTCCTTTGGGCTATGTGCTTTACTCATGTCACCTCTAATCATTGTCATCTTGCTGGGAGGGTTAATGTTATTATCCCATATCACCGACTTAGGCATGGAAGATTATTCATATCTATGGGGATGGGACCCCTGAAGTGTTCTTCTTACATAGTACCACTGATGGGAATGAACAGACAGAGATCACCAAAAGGAAGAGTAGAGCTTAGATTATACTCAGGTTGTCACTGCAGAAACCAGAAGTGACAGGCCGTCTGTCTTAGTAAAATGACTATTAGCACATAACGTGCACCTATGGAAATAATGCTGTGGTTATTTGAATGAGGAATGTCCCCCAGGGACTTGGATATTTGAATACTTGCTCTTCAGTTGGTGGCACCATTCAAGGAGGCTTAAGACATATAGCTTTACTGGAGGAAGAACTTCACGAGAGGTGGGCTGTGAGAGTTCATAGCCTCTCTCTACTTGTTCACACTTTCTGCTTCATGGTTGTGGTTGAGATGTGATCTTTCAGCTTCCTGGTCCTGATGCCATGTCAGCTGCTTACTGCCATGCCTCCCGTAATGAACTCTTATCCCTCTGGAACCCAAATTAACNCTTCTTTCTGTAAGTTACCTTCATCCTGGTATTTTATCATAGCAACATCCAAGTAACTAATATAGACAATGGTACCAGAGAGTGGACTATTGCTGTGAAGAACCTGACCATGTTGATTTTTAGAGGTTTGTAGAAGACTTTAGAATGTTAGGTTAGATAAATAGTTGAGTACTACAAGCAGAGCTTACAAGTCAATTACAATAGGGGCCTAGAAGACTGCATTGCTGAGAGTAGTGCAGATTGTAGAAGCCCAGCTCAAGGGATCTCAGAAAGAAGCAAGAATTTTAAAAGCAACTTGGCTGGAGACCACTCACGTGATAGTTTGGCAATGAATCTGGTTGTTTTCTGCCCATGTCCTGAGAACTTGCCTGAAGCTAAGTTAAAAAGTAACAGGCTAATTTCTTTGATGGAAAAAAAAATTCAAGACTGCATACTTTTGAGTCTGTGGTGTGGTTATTTTTGATAATGCTTGCACATATCTACACTGAAAAAGAGCAAGTGAGGAAGAAATAAATATCAAATGTATGGTTTAGAGAGAAAAGGAGCACTAGAACACTTAATGTTACAGCCAAGGCGCTGTGCTGGAAGGGAGGCCTAACTGTTAAGGAGATGAGTGCCATTAGGGAAGATTCTATTCTGCCCTGGAACTAAAGGAATGAGGCTCTCAAGGTAAGACTCCCACCCACACAAGCTNCCAAGGTGTGAAAGAGAGCCCAAGGCATTTTTTCTGCTTCTAGAAAACATTGCTGCTAGTGTGATTCAAGGGGACCAGGATCCATCTGAAGCTTACAGCCAAACTTGGTAGTGTCATCTGTACGGTGCTGGCTTGAGGGGCATGAAGGATCNAAGAATGAAGAGGTCATGAATTTTTCCTCTCAAGTTTCAGAGAGCCACTGAGGCTAGGCAGAATGTGGTGCACATGTGCTGGGGGGTCGGGGTGGGATTCCTGTGTGAAGTCCCTGAGAAAGCAAGAGGCTGGGAGAGGCCACTGCATGAGATGTGAAAGGGCCTGTGCTGCAGTGGAGATCCCAAGATGGTGGCTANCCTAGGGATGGGAAACGTCTGCTAAGGAGAGCTGCAGGCAAGGAGTGGAAGCAGCCCAAAACAGATGTGTGTTGCAGGAAGAAAATCTGCAAGGGCAGAGCCAAATGTGCTGGACAGTTAATGTCGACTTGACACAAGCTGGAGTCCTCTGAAAGCAGGGAACCTCAGCTGTAGGCTTGTACTGTTAAGCAAGCCTGTATACCATTTTCTTTCTTTGTTTCTTTGTTTCTTTGTTTCTTTGTTTGTTTCTTTGTTTCTTTGTCTTTCTTTCTTTCCTTCCTTCCTTCCTTCCTTCCTTCCTTCCTTCCTTCCTTCCTTCCTTCCTTCCTCCCTCCCCTCCTTCCTTCCTTTCTTTTTTGTTTCTGGGGACAGGATTTCTCTAGCCTTGTTGTCCGCGAACTCACTTTGTAGACCAGCCTGGCCTTGAACTCACAGAGATCCTCCTGCCTCTGACTCCCGAGTGCTGGGATTGAAGGTGTACACCACCATACCACACTGTCCATTTTCTTAATTAGTGATTGATGCAGGGGACCCCAGCCCATTGTGAGTGGTGCCACCCCTGGGCTGGTGGTCCTGGTTGCCCTAATAAAGCAGGGTGAACAAGCTATGTAAACAGCATTCCTCCATGAGCCTCTACATCAGCTCCTAGGGTTTCAGGTTTCCACTCCAATTGAATTCAGGTCTTAGCTTCACTCAATAGACTGTGATTCGGGATATGTAAGCCAAATGAACTCTTTTCTCCCCATGCTGCTTTTGGTTACGGCATTTCATCACAGCAATAGTAGCCTAACTAAGATGCTATCTCAAGTCCTTTGAAATTGAAGTCCCAGACAATGATATAGAGCTACCGGAGTTGATGTTTGTCCTGATGGGTTTCAGTTGTTTTGGTTCAGTACTTCCTCACAGTGTCCCAATCCTCACTTTTGGAATGATAACGTGTATTCCATGGAAGTTTATGTTGGAAGTATATAATTCGCTTTTTTTAATTTACAGACACTTACAATTAAGAGGTCACCTTGAGTCTCTGAAGAGACTTTGGACTTACAATTTTAAACAGTGTTCAAAATGTTAAAGAGGGGCTGTCTCAGTGGTTAAGAGTACTGGCTGCTCTTCCAGAGAACCTGGGTTCAATCCCAGCACTCACATGGCAGCTCACAGGTATCCTTAACTCTAGTCCCAGGGGATCCAACATCCTCTTCTGGTCTCCACCTGCACCAAGCATATACATGGNGCACAGACACACATGAAAACAGANCTCTCATGCACAAANTAAGTTTAAAAAATTTTAATGTGAAAGAAAAAANTTTAATGGGGCCTTTTGAAGTGAAACTAAATGCATNTTGCCTTATGATATGACCACAAGCCTAAGGGTACCGTTGAGGGGAATATGATGGTTAAATGAGAATGTCTCTCATAGGCTCAGATATTTGAACACTGGTTCCTTTGGTGACTCTGGGGGTGGGCTCTGAAAGTCCATAGCCTCTGCCTCTTTGCAATTCTCTCTGCTTTGTGCTTGTGGTTGAGGTCTGATCTCTCAGCTTCCTGCTCTTGCTGCTATGCCTCCAGCCATGATGGACTCAGCCCTCTGAAACCATGAGGCCCAATAAAGTCTTCGTTCTATAAATGTGCTTTGGTCATGGTCTCTGTAGATTTCCCCATAGTGATCTTGACCCCCATTGTTCATAAAATCCCTCTTNCCTCTCTTNGACTGGACTCCCGGAGCTGGGCCTGGTGCTTGGCTGTGGATCTCTGCATCTGCTTCCATCACTTACTGGATGAAGGAAGAGCAACAAAATTTAAATGTAAAAGCTTAAACAACTGATTTAAAATGCTTTTTACATTAATTTATTACATGTGCATGACTGCTTTGCCTGCAAATATGTGTGTGCACCACATTGATGCATGGTTCCCACTGAGGTAAGGAGAGGGCACTGGATCCCCTGGAACTGGAGTTAGGGATGGCTGTGAGCCACTATGTGGGTGCTGAGAAATGAAGACGGGTCCTCTGCAAGAGCAACAAGTGCCCCTAACCACTGAGCCTTCTCTCCAGCCTCCCAAAGCACTGGTTTTTAACTGCATCACATCGTTAACGCAATCTCAATCACCTCTTCCTTCATTCTTTCAGGGATTTTAACTTCTGCAAATGTTAAGGTTTAGGGCAAGCACTTTGGCTGTTCTACTGTTCACAATGCAATCTTTCCCAATGTTTAGTTCTGCCAACTCTACAAAACACATGGTACCATAAACCACAAAGNCCTGATGAGGGAACTTGAGATGCCATCAATTGCAGGTTCTGCTGGAAGCTGGGGAACTGTGAGCTAGGATATGCTGCTCTTCATTTGGTCTTATATTTATAAAACTGTGACTCAGTGTCCTTGTTCCATCTTCTATCTCCATGGACAGAAATTACAGGTGAAAATAATCACAACTCGCCAATAAAAACNAGAAAGATATAAAATAGAAGATGGGAAAATATTTGAGAAGTGATAGAACTTTGAAATTCCAAAGACCAGAAAAACAAAGTTGCTTCTNTTTGGTTTTGTCCCAGCCAAACTTTCAGCTGAGATGTGATCCTTTTAAAATAAATAAAACTTATATTTTTAAATATAGNNTTGTCAAACTCTAGTGTACAGGTCTTAATATGATCTAATGAATTTCGTAAGTGTATTGTGTATTTTACTAATGCCTCAGTCAAAATACAAAATGCTTCTGTTGGCCAGATTGCAAGGGAGGCATCCCAAGGCCAGCTATTGTTTTTGCTTTTCTTATCCTGGGTTAGATTGTTGTTGTTGTTGTTCTTAAACTTCAGAGGTATGCAATTGTACAGCGTGTCAACTCTGTTGGGTTCCTCTGCTCAACAGGTTTTGAGATCTGTCTGAGTTGTGCACATTAATACTTTCTTCTATTCTGAGCTGGATTGTATTCTTCTGTAAGAATGCACCACAACTTGTTTACCCAATCTTATTTGTATGTGCGTGTTCATGTCAGTGCTCATGTGTGTGTATGTGCTCATGTGTGACTGCCAGAGGTCATCCTTGAATGTCATTCTTCAGGTGCCTTTGTTTTTTGAGACAGTCTCTCACTGGGACCCTCAGCTTGCCAATTAGCCTAGGCTGGCTAGCTACTGAGCCACAGGGATCACCTGTCTCTGCCTCTTCCATGCTGGGATTTCAAGCACATACTACCACAGTAGTTTTTTATGTGAGTTTTACGGGGATTGTATTTGGGTTCTCATACCTGCACAGCACACATGTTACCAACTGACNATCTCCCAGCCCTATTTATCTGTAGCGAGTCTTTCTCTGTACCGCCAGCTCACAAAAAACAACATGGAAACTTATTATTAATTGCAAAAGCTCGGCCTATAGCTTAGGCTTGTCCCATTAGCTCTTATAACTTAAATTAACCCTTTTATATTAATCTATGTTTTGCCTTGTGACTTTTTATCTTTCTTTCATCTTGCACCTCCTGTTTCCTCTCTGTGTCCTCTGTTGCCCCCCCACACCTATATTCATATCCTCTTCCTCTCTCTCTGCCCAGAAGTCCTGCCTAACCTCTTCCTGCCTAGCTATTGGCCATTCAGCTCTTTATTAAACCAATCAGAAGGCACGTTGGCTAAGTTACATCTTTATAGTATACAAAAAGATTATTCCACAACATTTACCCGTTATCTTCATGCTGGACCTCTGGGTTATTCTAGGTTTAGCTCAATGAGTGTTTTCATCTCTCTGNAGTTAATATCTAATAGCTGGTTCACAGGATAGGTATATGTTTAACTTCATAAGAAACATCCAAATATTTCTTCAAAGTGGCTGCCCGTATCATGCTCTCACCAGAAATCTATGCAAGCCCCTATTATTCCTTGCCCTCACCATCACCAAATTATTAGTCTTTTTAANTTTAGTCACAACTGTGTGAATGACATAGTACTCATAATTTCAATGTCTCTTTCTCTAGTAACTGTAGGGTTGACCATCTTTTTTACAAGTTAATTAGNCCTTCATGTACCCTTCTTTGTGTCATCTTTATCCNCATCTAATTAGAGCGTCTGACTATTATTGCATCGTTGTCAAATAGACACACATCTATTATCTACCTTCCCCTTCTTCTGGCTTCTGCCAATTTCTTTTATGTCTTCTCTCCAAAATTTCACCACCTCCAAAGTTTCTCTGGCTGCTGGTGACTGGCATAGTTTGCCTTGTCAGCAAAATGAAGCAGTTATTTTTTTTCAGTGATCCATAAAGATATGTCTGTAGATAGTAAGAGAGAGAGGCAGCATTAAATCTGATGGATAGCTGTGTTGATCTTCAGGGATGCTTCAGTTGGCACTTAAGATAGGGCAATGAAATATGAATATATGAGAACAATGCCAAGAATGAATACAAGTGAATATTCTGTTTGTGACATAACCAATAAGTGGTGGGACTCCAAGTTCTATACAAAGATTTCTAAGTGTCCTGAGAAAGACGGGAGGAAAGAACGGAGCTGCTTTAGCTGAGACTGGAAGACTAACTCAGCCAATTTTTAAAACACAGGNTCTGAGATCATATGATAGCTTACTGGATTTAAATCCACGTCACTGAAAGAGGCAACTCTGTCTCAGGGTTACCAGCGCTCTAATTTCCCTGGGTACATCCACACATCCATCTCAGCCCTTTTAGCATATGTATTTTGGCTGCACTAAGCCAAGACTACAAATCGAGGCAACTGGGAAACTGCAGATGAAATTGCTCGTGTGCAGTAGCTGTCTAAACTGTGGAACAGATTCTGTTTATAAACGGAAGTCTTTGTTGANTTCACAGAATGATCCAGTGCCAACCTTCATTTCTAGTCCCTTCAATGCAGAAGTGAGAGAAAATGAGGTAATATGTGATGACACAGACACAGTTCTGGCCTCTAGCCTACCGTGTACATTGTGGTAGGAAGAGTATGTGTTATTCTATCTAAGGCTTAGGCCACAGCTTGTCCAAAATGTAACCTCCAGGGAAGACAATTTACTCCTCAATTATGTCCAAAATGAGCACAGGGCAGAGGGCTGTGACTGCCTGGCCTATTACGTGACAAATGTTGTCACTATCCCTAGATTATATTCTTATTCTATATGCTTACAAGTGACATATTTTGCATCTCGTCAGTAGATAAATGGTTACTTTGTTATCAGGCCACTTCTCTGCATTTTTTTTCAAAAATGACAGAATTTTACTCTTTGCAGTTGAATAATTTTCCATTACACATACAAGAACAAACATATTTCTAATCTCCCATATTTACTTAGACAATTGTAAAAAAGCATAAAACTGAATTGGAAGTTAGGATTTTAAATTTTATTATCNATAATTCATATTTGAGGCTTATGGGGTCTTCTTTATTGGAAAAGCATTTAAAATGTACTGGTATGTACCTGCAAGCTTCGGTGTGGTCTGTGCTAACTTTTCAAATTCCTTCATTTTGAGGAAAACAGAAACCACATTCATTGACTCCTGATCTAATGAACAGGTTTGTTCTGGACTTTGGAAACTTCTCTCCACTCCTCTCTTGAGGTCCCTAAAATACCATACTGTTTGGCAGATAGCTTGTTTTTATTTTAAGGTTAATTATGTCAGTGGAGGTTCCTCCAAAATGCTTCTGCCAGGTTCGTAAGTCACATGACCAACCATGCTTCTTGTCCATGCAGACAGTACTTNGAGCAGAGGAGGCTCTTGGTAAATATACATAGTTTAAAGTGAATGAATGAATGAATGAGTGAATGAATGGATGGCTACTGGGCTAAAGTGAAAAAAACAGAGAAGAAATACTTTCTAGTGTGTGCACATACAGACATCAGTACAAAGATTCTGAAAAGACAGGCCCGTCGACCCTCCATGAAGTTGACAGTTATATGAATGCCATTTCCTTGTGGATGTCACCCCAAGCACAGCATTAGTCCACATGAAGACCCCACTGACAATTTGAGAATATCTGAAGAATCCCCAAGGAGAATGTGCCATTTCTCCCATAGAAGGAAATACAGCCACTTGGGAAGGGA
>LZPO01087453.1:2619-38678 GCA_001675575.1 Neotoma lepida | reverse complement strand
AGATTAGTAGAAATGGGTTGAGTTAAGTCATAAGAGCTAGCTAGCAAGAAGCCTGACCTGTAGGCCATACAGTTTGTAAGTAATATAAGCCTCTGTGTGTTTACTTGGGTCCAAGCTGCTGCAGGACGGTGGGGCCAAGTGGGACCTCAGGACCAGGCAGGATACAGAGAAATCTTCCAGCTACAACTTATCTATTCGTTGCCTACAAGAAATACACTACACTGGCAAAGANGAAGCCTTTAGAAGTTCCCCAAAGTACAAAAGATAAAACCTTAAGATAAAAGCAAAGAAAAAACCAATCCAAACAAATGGAACTCAAAAGCAAAAAGATGTAGCTCTGAATATCTGATAAAGTATTCAGGAGANATAAAGATCATGTCATATTGATTAAGGGAACAACCTATCAAGATCTAAAATAACTTGAAGCATACANGCGCTGACATTGGCACACCCAATTTCATAAAACAAGCATCACTAGATATAAAGTCACAGATTGATCTCAACGTAATCCCAACGCTCATTAAAAGATAGGAGATCCAGATGATGAATCAGCAATGGAACTTCAGAGTTAAATGCAATTGTGGACCAAAGGGACTTAACAGATACCCACAGATGNAACAATTGCAGAAAACACACTCTACTCAGCAACCATGGAAATTCCTCCAAAATGTACCATATTTTAGGACACACAATGGATGAATTTCTAGGCACATAGACAAAAGGAATAGAGAGTTATCAAAAGGTGAGTTACAAATGGTTAATCAAGATGAAAAAATATTCAATATTNTAAGCCACCATTATAGTAAAAATCTAAATTTACACTGAGATTCTATCTCACCCCCATCAAAATAGTTGTCATNATGAAAACAAATAACAAGGCTAGGACAGTAACTTAGTTGATAAATCCCTTGCCTTGCAAACATGAGGACCTGAGTTCACTTTAGTTCAGTAGAATCAATGTAAACAGCAACAACAAAATGGCATTCAAGGAAGTGGTCACTTGCAATCCAATACTAGGCAGGTGCAGATAGGTGGTCTTTGAGCCATGCTAGCCAGCCAAGATAGCCACTTGGTGAAGTCTATGACAGTGAGAGACTCTTTCTAAAAAAATGGAAAACATCCAAGGAGAAGAAGGGAAGAGATTGTTGTCTGGCCTCCACACACATGTATACACATGTATCTGCAAACATGTGAACACACACAGAGAAAGAGAGACAGAGAGAGACACACACACAGAGAGAAGAGCAGGATGCGGGAGGTGGGAATCTTTATTCACTGNTGATGAGAGCTTACATTAGTCAAGCCACTATGAAAATCAGTATGGAAATTTNAAAAAAAATGAAAAATAGAACTAACATACAATCCACAATTATCACTTCTGGGAATATGCCAAAGGAATTTAATTCNGCACACTACAGAGATTCCTACCTGTACATCCATGTTTTACTGCAACATTTTTTTTTTACANTAGTCAACATATGGGACTCAGCCTAGATGACCATCAGTGGNTACATGGAAAAGAGGTTGTATGTATGCAAATCAAGCTTTAGTCAGCCATAAATAAGAATTAAACTGCCATTCTTGGGAAAGTAGGTACAACTAAAGATAATCATATGAAGTGAAATAACCCAGACTCAGAAAGACAAACGTATTTTCTCTCACACGCAGTCGTAGCTTTATCTAATTATGTCTTTATCATCTGTATCTATACATCATATGAATGTGTGTGAGAGTAGAGGTGAGAGTACATGGGAAAAGCAAGGAGAGTAGGAGGAGTTAGGGAGCTGTCTCTTATACACATCTAGATGTGTATAAGAGACAGGTATATAGTTTATCTTATATTGTAATTTTTTTTTATTTAGACAAAAAGGGGAAATGTGGTGATAATTTATCTGTGTTTCCTAATAAAATTTATCTGAGGGTCAGAGGAAAAATGGAGCCGCCAACCACTAGTAGTAAACAATAGCCATGCAAGTTAGCACACGCCCTTAATCCATTTGGTTCTCTGTGACTCCAAGGTCACATGGGGAACTAGCAGTAGGAGGTGGTGGCACCGCCTTTAATCCCAGTATCAACCTTGGAGTTCTGAAGATCCATGCAGACAAGACAGGAAGTGATGTAGCTTGGGAGGAAAAAGCCAGGTTAGACCGGAAGTCTCTTTCTTTGCTCCGCTTCGCTCCTGGGAAGTAGAGGCAGCGTTGGTGAGTGGTGGCTTGCTCCTAATTCCTCTGATCTCTGTCAGATTTTCACCCTTATTTCTTGTTCNGCGTGTTTATTAATAAGACTGGTTAGAAGTTCTTCTTACAATGTGGATTCTTCACTGTCATTAATATTACTTATCTGCCCCACTAGTTTGTCTCCTATAGGTATTCTAGCACCAGAGGATTAACCTTTAGAATGAATTTATTTACACCATAAGGAGTAAAAAAATACTAATAGCTTTCCTTACTCTTCTTGCTCAGGACCCAATATTAACAATTATATGGATTTGATTTTTGCTGTATTGTATTACCCTTAACTAACAAACAGTGCTTAAACATGATAAAGAACTCTATGGACTTCCAAATCATTTGCAGATCACAGTGGAAGGCTAGGAAATTACTATCCAGCAGCAAGNTATGGGATATTTTTCATATGACCTGAATTTTTAATTACAAAAATTATCCAAACCTCTCCTATTCCACAGACAGAAACTTATTTTATTGATTCATCTAATGGAATAGGAAAGATTCAGNGTCCAGATAGTCATCAATCTATTAATAATTCTTTTTCCTGAATTCAACAGGAGGAACCAGCTGTTTTGATTCATGTATTGCAGTTAATTTATAAACCTTTAAATATTGTTTCAGATTCTGCTTATGTTGTAGAATATTTCCACCAATAGAAGCTTCTTTAATTTTATCTCCACTTCCTGTAATTCTTTCTTACTACAGAAATTACAATATCTGGTTAAAACCAACGCATATCTTTTGTTTATTACTCATACTCTAACCTCCCTGCGTTTTTATTGAAGGAGNAAATAAGCAAGCTGATGCATGAACCTGCCCCATTTTTACTTCTCCACAGCAGGTACATAACCACCTACACACTAAAGCTAATATGCTTTATGTAAAGTACCCCAGCCCACTTAGAAGTGAGATAAATTGTTCAGGAATGTCCTATTTATGTTTTTTTTTTGTTTGTTTGTTTTTTTCGAGACAGGGTTTCTCTGTGTAGCTTTGTGCCTTTCCTGGAACTCACTTGGTAGCCCAGGCTGGCCTCGAACTCACAGAGATCCTCCTGCCTCTGCCTCCCGAGTGCTGGGATTAAAGGCGGGTGCCACCACCGCCCNGCTCCTATTTATGTTTTTTACACTATCAGANTCATATAGCTGGAGTTAATTCCATAATTAAAACTAGTAATGAATTATGCTAAATGGCTGTCACTCCCTTTGCTCTTGAACCTTTGATGCCATACCAGCATGGGTTTGTTTATATATATTCTAAATTTCTTTGGACTATACCTCAATCCTCAGAGAATGCTTCTGCCATATGTTCTTCTCCTATACAAACTTCTGTTATTATGGGAGTGCCTACTTCTATACACCTTGCAATGGAATTGCATATACTAANAAAATATTTAAGAACTATAAATGATGGAGTATTAATCATATTACAGACATTCCTTAAAATCCTCAAGGCCAGGATATAATTGAAAGAGCACGTAGAATATTAAAACAATTATTCTTTTTATTTAATTAAATTCTTTTTTCATTTTACATATCAACTGCAGTTCCTCCTCCCTGCCCTTCTCCTGCTCCCGCCACACCTCTCTCCACCCCACCCTCATCCACTCCTCAGAGAGGGTAAGGCCTCCCTTGAGAAGTCAACAAAGTCTGGCATACCAAGCTGAGGCAGGACCAAGTGTCTTTGTGCTATGATTGGGCATCATTTGAGTATATGCCCAAGAGTGGTATTGTTTCTTGAGGTAGGTTGATTTTCAATTTTCTAAGAAACTGCCATACTGATTTCCAGAATGGCTATACAAGTTTGCACTCTCACCAGCAGTAGAGGAGTGTTTTATTTACTCCACAACCTCTCCAATAAAAGCTGTCATCAGTGGTTTTGATCTTAGCCATTCTGATAGGTGTAAGATGTATCTCAGAGTTGTTTTGATTTGCATTTTCCTGATGACTAAGGATGTTGAGCAATTCCTTAAATGTCTTTCAGCNATTTGAGATTTGTCTGTTAAGAATTCTCTGTNCAGCTCTGTAGTCCATTTTTTAATTGGATTGTTTGGTATTTTGATGTCTAGTTNCTTGAGTTCTTTATATATTTTGGAGATCAGCCCTCTGTCCGATGTGGGGTTGGTAAAGATCTTTTCTCATTCTGTAGGCTGTCATTTTGTCTTATTATCATGTCCTTTGCCTTACAAAGGCAAATGTGACAATGTGTTCAAGGCACCTTCCCACATTCTCTTCTATCAGGTTCAGTGTAACTGCATTGATGTTGAGGTCTTTGATCCATTTGGACTTGAGTTTTGTGCATGGTGACAGATATGAATCTATTTGCATTCTTGTACATGTGGACATCCAGTTATGCCAGTGCCATTTGTTGAAGATGCTTTCTTNTTTCCATTGTGCAATTTTGGATTTTTTGTCAAAAATCAGGTGTTCATATGTGTGTGGATTAATGTCAGGATCTTCAATTTGATTGCATTGGTCTACATGTTGGTTTTTATGCCAATACCAAGCTCTTCTTATTACTATAGCTCTATAGGAGAACTTGAAGTCAGGGGTGGTGATGCCTCCAGAAGTTGTTTTATTGTACAGGATTGTTTTGGCTATCCTGGGTTTTTTGTTTTTCCATAAGAAGTTGAGCACTGTTCTTTTGAGATCTGTGAAGAATTATGTTGGGATTTTGATGGAGATTGCATTGAATCTGTAGATTGTTATTGGTAAGATTGCCATTTTTACTATGTTAATCCTACCTATCCAAGAGCATAAGAGATCTTTCCATTTTCTGAGATCTCCTTCAATTTCTTTCTTCAAAGACAGCATTCTTCTCAGACAGGTCTTTCACTTGTTTGTTTAGAGTTACTCCAAGATGTTTTATATTATTTGTGGCTATTGTAAAGGGTGATGTTTCTCTTATTTCTTTCTCAGCCTGTTTATCATTTGTAGATAGCAGAGCTACTGATTTTTTTTTAGTTAATCCCATCCTGCCACATTACTGAAGGTGTTGATCAGCTGTAGGAGTTCCTTGGTAGAATTTTTTGGGTCACTTATGTATACAATCATATCATCTGCTAACAGCAAAAGTTTGACTTCTTCATTTCCACCTTGTATCCCCTTGATCTCCTTTTGTTGTCTTATTGCTCTAGCTAGAACTTTGAGTACTATGTTGAATAAATGTGGAGAAAGTAGACAGCCTTGTCTTGTTCCTGATTTTAGTGGAATCGCTTTGAGTTTCTCTCCATTTAATTTGATGTTGGCTTTTGGCTATATGTATATTTTCTTTATTATGTTTAGGTATGTTCCTTGTACTTCTGTTCTCTCCAAGACCTTTATCATGAAGGGGTTTTGGATTTTGTCAAAGGCTTTTTCAGCATCTAATGATATGATCATGTGGTCTTTTTCTTTCAGTTTGTTTATATGGTGGATTACACTAATTTTCATATGTTGAACCATCCCTGCATCTCTGTGATGAGACTACTTGATCATGGTGGATGATTTTTTTATGTGTTCTTGGATTCAGTTTGCCAGTATTTTATTAAGTATTTTTGCATCAATGTTCATGAGGGAGATTGGTTTGTAATTCTCTTTCTTTGTTGCATCTTTGTGTGGTTTTGATATCAGAGTAACTGTATCCTCATAAAAAGAGTTTGATGATGTTCCTTCTATTTCTATTGTGTGGAACAATTTGAGGGATATTGGTATTAGCTCTTCTTTGAAATTCTGGCAGAATTCTGCATTGAAACCATCTGGCCCTGGACTTTTTTGGGTTGGGAGACTTTTAATGACTGCTTCTATTTCCTAATGGGTTAACAGGTCTATTTAAATTGTTTATCTGGTCTTGATTTAATTTTGGTATGTGGTAGCTATCCAGAAAATTGTCCGTTCCTTTTACATTTTCCAATTTTGTGGAGTAGAAGTTTTCAAGTATGACCTAATACGTCTTTGAATTTCCTCAGTGTCTGTTATTAAGTTCCCCTTTTCGTTTCTGATTTTGTTAATTTGNATAGTCTCTCTCTGCCTTTTGGTTAGTTTGGATAAGAGTTTGTCTGTCTTGTTGATTTTCTTGAAGAACAAACTCTTNGTTTCATTGATTCCCTGTATTGTTCTCTTTGTTTCTATTTTATTGATTTCAACCCTCCATCTGATTATTTCCTGTCATCTACTCCTCCTGGGTGAGTTTGCTTCTTTTTTTCCTAGCGCTTTCAGGTGTGCTGTTAAGTCACTAATGTGAAATTTCTTCACTTTACATAGGTACTTAGTGCTATCAACTTTCCTCTTAGCACTGCTTTCATACTGTTCCAGAAGTTTGGGTATGTTGTGCATTCATTTTCATTGAATTCTAGGATGTCTTTAATTTCTTTCTTTATTTATTCCTTGACCCAGTGTTAATTCAACTGAACATTGTTCAGTTTCCGTGAGTTTGTAGACTCTCTGCAATTTGTGTCATTGAATTCCAACTTTAAGCCATGGTGAAGTTACAGGGGGTTATTCCAATTTTTTTGTATCTGTTGAGGTTTGCTTTGTGACTGAATATATGGTCAACTTCAGAGAAGGTTCCATGAGGTGCTGAGAAGAAGGTATATTCTTTTGTATTTGGGTGAAATGTTCTATAGATGTCTGTTAAGTCCATTTGAGTCATAACATCTGTGAGTTCCCTTATTTCTCTGTTAAGTTTCTGTCTGGCAGACCTGTCCATTGGTGAGAGTTGGGTGTTAAAGTCTCCCTCTATTAGTGTGTGGGATTTCAAACAATTATTTTTAAAAATTAAAAAAGAAAAGGACCAAGGGGTACTTTTCAGTTTTAAAATTTACCCCCAGGTAATATATGTTTAAGAGTTCAAAATCATTTCTCTATAAGAGNACTCTGAACTGCCTTTAGATAGGCCTGTGTGGTTAAAACTATTTGCAACTTGGAAGTGCATTTGGCTGAAAATTTGTAAGGGATATGCTTCTGTCATTGTTGATAGATCCACTGAAACATTATAGATTTCTATTCAGCTCCTCTGATTGCAGGCCATCAAGAACAGCTGTGCAGGGTGAGAAGCCAGTGGAAGTCACAGGAAAGATAACTACCCTCCAGCTGATGGGCAAAAGGAGATATCAGCCATATCATCAGAACTCAATTCAGCCCTGGGGCCAAGGTAAGGCTCTACACACCCAGGGAGACGGTATTCTAAGAATACACAGAGTCCTTTGTCACCTGCTAATCTTTCTCTGGCTAGTTGCTTTGACCTATGCATCTTCAGTGAGCGCCACTGAGTATGTGTGTTGATCTAACATTACCCATCCCTCTTTGCTTCACCTTGTGGATTGTTTGGATCTAACTACTGTTATCAATACTAGTGACTCTGTGTTGATGACTGGACCTTGGGACCATAAAAGATTCATTTGCCCATCTGAATTAGGAACTGTGTTTATTTTTTCCTTGGGATTTGAATCACTTCCCATTTCTATAGGACATCATAACATTTGTATTCCTATTAAAGGCAAATATGGGCTTATGTTCTATGAGATACCAGAACCACTAATCATATGGGTCTCTTTTCAAAATAGTCTCTAGATTTTTTACCACTATGATAATATAACCAAGAGTACTCAAAATAGGTTGGATCCCTGTTCTTGATTACAGAGTATTCCACACAATCCTTTCACTCTTCTAATATTATTCATTATGTTTATGATTTGCTTATAGGATGCTCATGCATCAAATAACAGTTACCTTTATCTACAACATCTCAAACCAAAGCCAGTGTGGATATCCTGTGTTTAAAAAATAAAAAGTGGGGAGCTAGTAGAACACAGTCCAATATTGGAGCCCTGTGAGAATTCTGGGTGCTTGTGACAACACTCCAAGGAGACAAGATTCTTGTGACCTCAGTTTCTTTAAAACATGGAATTGTTCTTGGAATGGGTTTTTGTGCTCCTCTAAGGTATAGCATGCAGAAGTGAGTTTATTCCAGAATACTAACTATTGCTTGCTGATATTATTCAATTAAATGCTTAAACTGTCCTCTACATGCCTCTATGGAAAAACATGTTTTCCATGTGTGGTGTATCCTTGTGATTGTATGCTGCTTGAACTCGGGACTTCTTTACTCATGTGACATTTTTGTGACCCACAGAGTATAGTGTCTGAGGCTCTGATTATCATTGGCTATTGCATGAGACTGTGGTCCACCTCATTTATTGGCTCCACCCTCCTAGGTTTCATAGTCCTCTAGAGCAGTGACAGATGGGTGCTGGGAGTGGACCCCTGTTCTGCAAGAGCAGCTGGTGCTCTAACTCNTTTGCCATCTCTCCAGCCCCTAATATTTCTGTTTAGATTTAATTTATTATTCTTTCCTTATGATTGTGCACCCACATGGTATGGTAAGAAAGTCAAATGGCAGCCTGTGGGACCCAGTCCTCTCCTTCCATGTGGGTCCTGAGGACCAAACCAAGGCTGCCAGGCTTGCCTGCAAGTGCTTTTACCACCTGAGCCATCCCTGAGTCTGGTCTTTTTTATTTCCTCCTCATTGTTTTATTTGGGTTTTGTTTTTCTGACAGAGATTCAGATAGTATGGGCTGACCTTGAACTCATGACTCTCCTGCCTCCAACTCCTAATTACTGGGTAAAGAGTTTCTGTAGTTGTTTTTCCCTCCTTGCTCTTTTGGGGTCCACCACCCAGCTCCCAAAAACAATCACATAGAGGCTTATTCTTANTTATAAATGCCTGGCCTTAGCTGGGCTTGTTTCTAGCCAGCTTTTCCTAACTTAAATTATCACATCTACCTTTTGCATCTGGGCTTTTATCTTTCTCTATTCTATATAACTTTCTTCACTTTTTACTCCATGGCTGGCTGTGTAGCTGGGTGGCTGACCCCTTATGTCTTCCTCATTTTCTTGCTCCTCCTTGCCCTCCTCTTCCCAGATTTTTCCCCCTATTATCTCTGCACCCATCTTTCCTTTTTCTTGCCTGTGTATTGGCTGTTCAGCTCTTTATTAGACCAATCAGGCATTTTAGACAGGCAAAGTAACACAGCTTCACAGAGTTAAACAAATGCAACATAAAAAAATGCAACACATCTTTGCACCATTAAATAAAGGTTACACAGCATAAACGAATGTAACACACCTCAACTAATATTCCACAACAGGTTTCACCACCAAACCCTGTTTATACAGACACACAGTGCATGTTGGAGCCACACTCTGCCTACTGAGACTCAGCTGAGCTGAAAACACTGTACAGCCAACTTGGTGATGCACAGTTACACACTGAGACCCTGTCTCAAAGCAAACAACAAACAAAGGAGAAACAACAAAAAAAAACTTCATTGCAAGGGACTGAGACAGAGTCCTTAGTTGTCTGGGCGTGCCTTGAATTTACACTGTAGCCCTTGAACTCCTGATCCTGCTGCCTTAGCCTCCTGAGGACCTGAATTTCAGATTTGCAACACCAACTGAGGAAGCTACAACACAGAGAGACTAAACTACCTGTCCAAGGACACATAGCTAGTAGCCAGAGGTGCATAGCAGGACCAGAATGTCCCTAGGGTCAGATGGGAATCAAGAACCTTCATGGAAGTGGAAAACAATCAGCTCAGTATGGAAGGGTAGGTAGAGCCCTGGGATCCAAGCCTTTTCAGGGTTTAAATGTCCCAAGAGCTCTAGGACCCAGGTCCTGGGACATAACCAGTCTCAGGGAACCCCCAACCCTCTCAGCCCCAGTTGCCAGCCAGCAAGGGAAATTCCTACAGGAAGGGTCACCAACCAAAGAACTCAATTGGACATTGCAATCTACAAAACCCACAACCTATCCCCTACCCATCCCCCTGTGACTCCAGAGGCTTCCTGAGACTCGAAATCAGCTCTCATTGGACCAAGAGATGAGTGACTCTTCCCAACCCAGAGAGTCCTGCCTCTAGGACCCAGGTCCTGGGACATAACCAGTCCCAGGGAACCCCCAACCCTCTAGGCCCCAGTGGCCAGCCAGCAGGGAAAATTCCTCTGGGCAAGCTAACCCACCAAGGACTCCATTGGATGCTGTAATCTACAAAACCCATGCCCTTCCCTTACCCATCCCCCTGTAACCCCAGAGGCTTCCTGAGACTTGAAATCAGCTCTCATTGGACCAAGAAAAGCTTCCTGAGACTCAAAATCAGCTCTCATTGGAACAAGAGTGACTTCCTGAGACTCAAAATTCATCAGCTCTCATTGGACCAAGAGTGGATTCCTGAGACTAGAAATCTACCAGTTAACATTGGAACAACAGTGGTTTNCTGAGACCAGAAATCTGCCGACACTCATTGGCCAAGAGTGGCTNCCTGAAACACAGAATCTGCCAGCTCTCACTGGACCAAGAGCCCTGATAAGACCAAGAGTGGCTCCCTGAGTCACAGAACCAGCCAGCTTGGATTGAGCTTATAAAGGCAGACCCATCAGAATAACACCTGACTTCTCAATGGAAACTATGAAAGCTAGAAGGTCTTGGACAGATGTTATGTAAACATTAAGAGANCAACATTCAGGAAATGGAGACAGGATATCCCTAGGGCAAACTGGGCAGCTACACTGGTAGAACTGGCAACCTCTGGGCTCAGCCTCGGTGAGTAGAGTGAAGGCTATCAAGGAAGACATACAATGTCAGTCTCTGCCAACCCCACAGCCATTCACATGTGTATCCACATACATACAAACATGTGCACACACACACACACACACACACACAAACACACACAGCCCATAACTCCAGTACTAGGAAAGGCAAGGCAGGAGGAACAGCCAGCCAGCCTAAACTGCATAATGAGACCCTGTCTCAAAACACTAAAACCAAAACAATGGAATTACCTGTATTTTTTTTCTTCCTTACTTGGAAATTCAGTTGAGGTTCATTTGTTTCAGTTTATATTTAGCATTAGCTTTTGTTTGCCCATACGAGAGGATTTGGCTTTGAGTTTTGAATGCGTACAGCCTTAATATGCTTCTGAAGGGGAAANATGATCCTGGCAGACACTCAGAGACACAACTGCCTTCCCCTGCTCCTTCCTCCTGGATCATGGGTCACGTCCTCCACCCAGCTCACCTGTCCCTAGACAGTGTTCCTTGTCACTAACCTGTTTTTCTGCTTTCTGTTTTATCTTCCCATGGTTCCTTTTACAAGGGAGTGCAGATTCATGCGGATGCATTTTTTCGTTTCCTTGTGTCTACACGGAAGCTGCACTCTTATAGATAGCTCCATCAGGATAGAAATTTTCCTTTACAGTTTCTTCATTTAATACTGTATATCACTTTATGGACACTTTCAGCTTTAGAGAAGCAGAGGGTTCCATTGTGTTAATGTTCTGTTTTTTTCTCTTTTTTTCCAACTAATTTTCAATACTGGAAATTTAAGTAACAATGACAAATAATGCTGGAAAGAATTAATTCTGCATATCTTATTTTTTTCAAGGAATACTTTCAGGATAAATTTCTAGAAATTCAATTGCTACATGCATGTAGACTCTTGTCAGACATTGTCAGGTTCTCTACCATAATGTTACACTTTGCATTCTTCCCAGCAGCGGATAAGGGAACATATCTATTTCCCAACAATAGAATAAAGGGTAAAGATTGCGAATTTTTGCCAAGCACATGGAAGGGAAATATTGTCCCAGATTCTTTTCCTCAATACAGAGCATTTCTGTTACTATAATTTAAACTGAAAACATGTTAATGTGTTTGGACACATTTGTGAACTGTATTTTCCCCCATCTTACCAATAGAAGTATCTTTCTCCTTCATTTTATATATGTATATATATTAGAGATTATGTATATATAGGTAGTTTGTGACAGTTTTGAAATATTTTCTTCCAATTCAATCTTTATACTTTTGCTATGCAAAAGTTGGTTTACTTTTATGTACAAATATATCAATATTTTTATTGCATTTACATTTTAAATCATAGTCATAAAGTCTTCTAAAAAAGTTCTAGAGAAATCCCTTGACGTCTATTATATGCAAAGTTTCAGTTTTTATAATTAGAACTCTGATACATATTCGTTTTATTCTTGCAGTGTGAGAACTTGATGTAATGCTATCTTTCTCAAATGATTGGTAAATGACGGCACCACCACTGTTTAACTAAAGCTGGTCACTGTCTCCAGAGAGTTCAGGTGTACTAAATCTCCACTAACGCACTGTGTACTAAATGTTGCTGAGGCTATTCCTAGTCTTTCTGGCTACCCCATTTTTATATTTGTCTATGTGCAGAAGATAAAAATCTTTCATCCTAAAACCAGGGTTTACTGTCTGGCAGAGATAATCCATTCCCTCTTTTCAATGATTTATCCCACCCCCCATGAACTTAGTAATGGCTTATCTAGTCTTTNATTTTATTGTGGGATGCTCAACAATGCAACTAGAAGGACTATGGGGAAACTCTGCAGTCACCCAGAGAAGGAGAGAGGTTCAGCTCAGTCCAGCCACTCTTTGTGCCCATAAAGACACCAGGCATGTGAGGAAGAGGTCATCCTGAAAGAGTGTCCTTCTGCCCTAGTCACTCCTGTTGATAGTCATGTAGACTGTGTGGGTAAGCAATGAGCAGCTCAGCTGAGCTTATTCCAAACTCCTCACCCATAAAATCATGTGTAAAATATAATGCTGTTTTAAGCTTCTGNGTTTAAACCTCTTAGGAAAAGTGGAAAACTTCTGTGCTCTGTGACATTGTAAAGAACTGCTTAGCTTTCTTGAAATCTTGGCTTGAAGAATGCATGGACAGGCAGCTCACAGGCTCAGGGGGGAACTTGCTACTATTATTTTTCTAAATGGACAAAGTATAAAATTCTTATCTCTCTACCCAGAGATTAGTGGAGCTCCCTGACCTCATCAGAGAAGTCTCTTTGTGCAGCAGTTTGCCTAATGCAGAAAATCAAAATTGGTTAAAGTGCAGAGAAGAATATCAGTGGGGTGCTCACCCTTGTCTGTATGACACCCTCTCCTCAAGGTTCAGGGACCATCACACAGGAGACGATGGAAAGGTTTTAAGATCCAGAGGTCAAGGAGAACTGGACTGAAACAGTGACTTCTAGACAACACTGTTCACTCATGAACTCACAGCAGCTATGGTTGCCTGAATATGACCCACACAAGATCAAGTCAGTCAAGATTCTAGCCTAGATGAGGGCTCATGGGCCCCCAGCCCTAACTGAAGAGCTATGGACAGTTGATGACTTCTAGAGGAGAGAGAGTCAGTTTGCTCTAAGGGTGCAACTCCTGGTGGGTCAACCAGGGCTCAGGATGACTCCATATCCAGAAGTANGTGGACAGCACAATGGNGAGTTGACAAGATCTGGAAGAAGTTAAAGGAAAGAATGGGAGTGATGAATACCATCAAAGTAACCTTGTATGAAATTCTCAAAGACTTGAGTACAGTAGGTCATACGTGTATATGAAAATGTCTCCATGAGACATGTTATTCTGTCAAATTACTAAATGTAAATTTTTATCTATTTATTTATTTAGAAGTTTTATTTTTTAATGTGTACNTATGTTTGCCTGTATGAGTTTATGTGCACTATATGTGCCAGTACCCACAAAGACCAGAAGAGGGTGTTGGGTTGCCTGGTACTGGNATTTCAAATGGCTTTGAGATGTCTAATGTGGGTGCTGGGAACTGAATGCAGCCCTCTGCAAAAGCAGGATGCACTCTTAACTGCTGAGTCGTCTGTCCAGCCTCTGTCTGTTAACTTCAAGAAGAAAATCTTACCTTGCATTTCCTTTCCTCAGTTTCCTTGCAAATGAAGCTCCATTCCCTTGTTTTTCACTGNCATTTTAAAGAATTCTGATAGAAGCCTAAAATTTTTCACTTTGTAACTAATTTAATCTGGTGGCCCTAAAAATATTCTGTCTTTAAAGATTAACAGTTTTCATTTTTATAATTGCTGTTTTCCTTGCTTTCTGATTTTGATTTTTTTCAGTCTGGGTATTAGGAAGGTATCTATTTTGTTCTTGTTGTTTTAAAGTGCTTTAATTTTTTTTCAATTTTACATTTTACTCTGTGGTCCATAATTTGTGAATAATATCCTCTGGCTCATGCAGAGTTCCTTGAATAGCAGACAGTTATCTTTTTACTCTCCCTTCTCCAATACTTACTTTATTCTTGATACCTTATCAGTATATACAACCTTTTCACGCTCGCCTTTTAGTCTGAGTCCATAAGTAAATTCCTCCAGTGTTCCACATCAGTATTTTACTTGAATTCTCTCCCTTCTGTGTTCTTTCTCCTACTGTCACACTTTTGAAGGGCACCATGCCTTGTCAAGCATTCTCTCTCCCAGAAGCGGGCTCTCAACTCTGGTCTCACTATCTTCAAGCTCTTCCTTGAGCACATGCTGTGAAACACCAAGTCTCAGACCTTTGTCTGGTGTATTAGCACTTGTTCGATTGCAGTTCCTGGGTGTGATTTCATCTGTGCTCAGCATTTGCTGTCTGCTCCTCTCTCCTCCATCTTGCAATCTCTGAAGCATTCTTTCTCTTACTCTCTANAAGCTCCAAGCTGTAACAGGATATCAGGTAAAATTTGGTGCTTCTGCCTTTTCAAAGCAATTTGAAGTCCATGGTATGTTTCCTCTGCTAGTAATCCCACACAACATAGGCCATGTGTGATTATATTTGTATTTTATAAAGTTTGTTGCTGTTGTTTGGAAGGATGCACGGAGATACCACAACATACAGAGTATGTGCTATCATATAGACCTGTTACCTTGCTTTTTGAGGTCATTTCTCATCCCAGAGAATATGATAAGTAGTTCAGCACCATCTATAAAATTACTTTAGGAATATAACTCTTTACTACTGCCATAATGTTAAATATTTGGGAAATTGGGTAAAACAGAGCAGGTAACACTTAATAAAGGGAGTGTTGAAATAACAGGAACAATAGGAAAGCTGCCTTTCTGTAAAGCCTTGACTGTGCTAGTGAATTACACACACTAAATCAGTGCATAAACACAGCATGGTTTCTCCTGAGTAAAGTCATGGGTGTCGTACCCTGTGCCAAAGACAGGAAAGATGGCAATGAGTCTTCACCTCTGTCTGGTTTTGTTTGTTTGTATTTCTCTTTTACTCAACCACAGGAAGTCTGGCCCTACTACTACCCCAGTGTTTTCCTGAGGGAAAACAAGGAGTTTTCTGGACAGCATCTCAGGATTCCAGAGGAACTAGATGTATGATCGGCCTCTGGTGATCTTTGCCCTCTGCCAAAATCACAGACCCAGGCACAGCCCATCTGTGGAGTGCTGTCTAGCTTGGGTGCTAGGGAGGGGAGAGGCAGTCTGAGGCTGACTGCCCCCTTACTTTCAGTGAGCTTTGTATTTGTTCTGAGGTTCAAGCTAGTGTCTCAGGCCCATTAGCCAGCTTTGGGGTTCTTATAGTTCTCATAGGCGAGGAGCTGCTAGCTAAGCCTTCCATTGGAGGGGAATGTGTTGTGTGATATTTTGTTTGTCTTCTGACAAATAAAGCTTGCTTGGAGTCAGAGGGCAGAGCTANCCACTAGTTAACCATAGAGGTCTGGAGGTCTGTACAGGGAGGAACAGGAAGTGATAAAGTGGAGTGGAGACAGCATCTTGGCGCTTTAGGTCTGAGGATCCGGAGAGGTGGGAAGTGACTGTGGTTGCTCCCTTGCTTCTCTGATCTTTCAGGTTTTATCCTGATATCTGACTCCTGGTTTTTATTAATAAGATTAATTAGATTTACACGTCAGGAATGGACTAAGGGCTCCTGGTCCAGCATCTTCCTTACTCTTCTCTTTCTTACTCTTCCTACTGGAAAGGCCTGTAGTCCTACCTTTTCTTTCTCCATACTCAGTTCTCCTATGGTCTTGCTGACCTTTTGACAGCAGCTCTGCTACCTTCTACACTAAACTCTATTAGTTCCCTTTCTGTCCTGTCCACACATCATTTGACAGTGGAGATGACAAAGCAATCGCTAAACGTCCCCAAGCTGTNGCCTGGAGTCTTCTAATTATTTCACCATTATTCAGCTGGAAGTTTTTGAGTTGAAAGCAATTCTTTCATTGGCTGTAGTAGAATTTCCTGTAATCCTGGCACTCAGAAGGCTGATGCTGATGCAGGAGGATTGTGAGTTCAAGGTCATCCTGGCATACAAAAGGAGAATTTGTCTCAAAAGAAAAATAATCATAAAATATTATTTTATTTATTTATTCAGTTATTTATTCAGAAAGACACTTGATAATACACCTGATTTTTGGAATTGTGAGTTTATTCCATATTCATAGTATACCCTTTAGCCATAAGAAATTAGCTATTACCATTTTTATGTATCTAAACCTCAATTTAACAATCTATTACGAACAAACACGCCAGTAAAATTGAGCGGCTTTGTTTCTTTCTTTAAAATTTTTTCTTTACATTTTTCATTCTCTTCATCTCTGTGGTGTGTGCATGTGTATGTATGTTTGTGTGTCCATGCAGGCGTGCATCTCTATGTGTGTACAATGTGTGTGCATGCACACGAGTATGCATATGCACAAGATCGTGTGAGCCGTATTTTGGGCTTACTCTCTTAAGATAAGGTTTCTCATGGAAATGAAAGTTCACCATTTTGACCAGCCTGACTGGCCAGCAAGCTGCCAGGATCTACCTGCCTCTGCTGGAGTTATAGGCCAGTTACAGGCACAGACACAGTNATGCCTAGCTTTCAACATGCTGNGGGGCAGAGTGCAGGAACTCGTGCTTGTACAGCAGACACTCTTACCTTCTCATCTTTCGTACGCTCTTTGAGACCCAAGTCCAGGGGTCAAAATTATTTTTTTCTTTGAACTTTTGTAAATGTTTTCCAAACTCCAGGACATACTTGCTTGACTCTGTTCAGTGCTACCTTTTTTGAACATCTTAAGAATCTGGATATTTAAAGCTGGGGAGATGGCTCAGCAGTTAAGAGCACTGGCNGCTCTCTCAGAGAACCAGGGCTCAATTCGAAGTACCAACTTAGGGGGGCACCATTGTCTCTAACTCCAGTCCCATGGGATCTGTTGCCCTCTTCTGGTCTCCATAGGCACTGCACACATATTTTGTACAGCTATAAACAGGCAAAAGACTCATGCACATAAAATGCAAATAAAATTTTAAAAAAGAATCTAGATATTTCAATATGTTTCATGTTATAGCACATGATAACAAAAAATGTTTTTTTCTAAATGTAAAATATTATAATCATTGAGGGAAACATAATTTTAGNGTGGTGTGTGACANATCTCTGGTGGTCGGAGGGCAACTGTATTGAGTCAGTTCCCTTCTTCCTTCTTTACATGGGTTCCAGGGATCAAATTCATGTCATCAGGATGCCATTGTCAGGCAGCAAGTGCCTTTACTTGCTGAGCCATCTTGCCAAACCTCATAATCATTTTTAATTGGCATACACATTGGCTGTATGCCATTTGGGTTTGCTCACCACAGTCTCTCCATTAACACTCTTAAGCCATTAATTGTATGCATTTCATGCCGCCCAATAGGACCCCAGTCTTNCCTACCTGAGAAAGCATACTTAAAAGAACAGGCTAGCAATGGCATCNATAGGATATTTTGACTATACCTCCAATGTGCAGGCTTTTAAAGTAGACTACTTCATAGTTGGAGCTTTCACTATTTGTCATAAATTACTTGCAACATACCTCATGTGCTAACACTGAGCTGAGGATAACTCAGGGATTTTTCCTAGCCTCCTGAGCCCACATCCCCAACCAGCCTTTCCTTGAGGCTGGATTTGATTTTGAAGGAAGTCAGTAACATATCATGTCTGATTTTCCAGGCCTCCTGTCTTGACAGATTGCCTTTGTGTAATCTGGGTTACATATCCATATCCACTGGTGGCTTCAAAAGTCTGTAACATTCTCCCACAACAATAGATTTGCTAATACACTATGAATAATTTGCTGTTTATGCCTATGGTGGGACACCTGGCACAGTCTTGGCTCAGGGAGGAGGGTCTTGTCCTGCCTCGGCTGAGAGTACCAGGCTCCGGAGACTCTCCATGGGAGACCTTGTCTTGGAGGAGGTGGGAATGGGGGGGGATCTGAGGTTGGTATGTAAAAGGAGTGGAAAATCTTCTTAATAAAAAAATTTTAAAAAAGAAAACCCAGACATAAATCCACATACCTATTGACACCTTAATTTTTTATAAATAAACCAGAAATTCAAACTGGAAGAAAGAAATCATCTTCAACAAATGGTGCTGCTCAAACTGCATGTAGAAGAATGCAAATAGATCTGAACCTACCACCTTTTACAAAACTCAAGTCCAAGTGGATCAAAGACTTCAACATAAAATCAGATACACTGAACCTGATAGAAGAGAGAGTGGGGAATAGCCTTGAATGCACTGACACAGGAGACAACTTCCTGAACAGAAGGCCAATAGCTCAAGTGCTAATACCAACAGTTAATAAATTGGACCTCATGAAAGTGAAAAGTTTCTGTAAGGCAAAGGACACCCTCAATAGGACAAAACAATAGCTTACAGAATGAGAATATTTTTATGAATTCTATATCTAATAGAGGACTAATGTCCAAAATGTATAAAAAACTCAAGAAATCAAATACCAAAAAAACCAAATAATCCATATCTACATATCTAAACAGAGAGTTCTCAGAAGAACCTTGAATGGCTGCAAAACACTTAAAGAAATATTCAACATCCTTGTCCATCAGGGAAATGCAAATCAAAACTACTTTGAAATTTCATCTTACAACTGTCAGAATGACTAAGATCAATAACACAAGTGAAAGCTCATGTTGGCAAGGATGTAGAGCAAGGGTAACACTTCTCCATTGCTGGTGGGAGTGCAAACTTGAACAACCACTAAGGAAATCAATATGGTGGTTCCTCAGAAAATTGNAGGTGGGAATGGGGGTGGGTTGAGGCGGGGAGCTGGCGGGGTGGGAGGAGGGAGGAGAGGGGGATCTGAGGTTGGTATGTAAAAGGAGTGGAAAATCTTTTTAATAATTAAAAAAAAGAGAAAAAAATTCATGATGACAAAATTGAGTGACACCTATATCATATTAAATAAATAAAATTTTATTGNCCTTTTAAATTAAGTTAATTTAACATAAATTTAAGTTAAACAAAATTATTCATAAAAATTATTTTTAAAATCCTAACAATGAATACTAAACTAAAAGCTTTAGATCACTAGACAATGCACTCAGTGGTGAGAGCACCAAGGATACACAGGGGGGAAAGGAAGGGAGAGAGGGAAAAGGAAGGGGAGGGGAGGGAAGAGAAGGGAGGATAAAAAACAGAAAAGGGAGGAGAAAGNCAAAGAGAAAGATGAAGGCAAAGAAGAGGGAAAGAAAATGGGGAAATTATAAACTTAGGGAAGTTTTGGAGTCTAAACAAAAATTCTTTTTTCTTTTTAACAAGGAGATGCCTAGAATCAATAGCTTTTAACTCTCCAGCTACTTATAATTTCTAGGATGTCATTCATTAAAAGCCAACATGTGTCTTAAACAAAATACATTTTATCAGAACTTGCTTCTCAGAATATTTCAGGACTCCTGACACAACTTTAGAAATCTNTCCTATGCCTCAAAATCTTCACTGTCCAGCGAATATAGAGTTTGGTGTAATGGTTTCTTCTACGATCGTCCTCATTGTGCACCTGTGATTCAGAACATTGTCAGGATTTCTAGCCATACCAAGGGATGTCAAGGGAACCTGAAGGGTGGGTGAGATTGTAGATAGGGGTGAAAGACAGTAACCAAGACAGAACAGCCATGCTTCTCCAGGGGCAGTCATATGAGAGGTACCCAACTAGCCAAGCCAGGTGCTATGTAGGACAATGTGACAGTGGCAGTTGCTTTCTTAGCTGTGAGGTTGACTGTGATGGGCAATGCCTGTGTCCTGCCTGTGGCATGGTGACTGAGCAAACTTGAGATTATTATTTCAAAGCCTTCAATCTACTTGGAAGAAGGACTTGAGCATGTTTTCATGAGCTGCTGCCATCTAACCCAGCAGATGTCACAGGGCTTGACATGCCCCTTAAGAGGTCATGCTGCCTCACCGAGACAGTACTGGAAGGGCAGAGGACTACAGTCACATCCTTTTAGTTTACGANATTGTGACTCTGCTAGTGTGTTTAATCCAGGAGTCTGTGGAGAGTCCCTCCATTGGTGGTCAAGCTCCCCAAAGAGAAGCTGCCCCTTAGCCTTTCTTTGCTACCTGGCATCATGGTGCCAGGGAACTTCTAAGTGAGACGCTCCTCTACACATCTGGAACTGGNGACATATCATGTGGCACTCAGTACTTCCAGACTTTTCCTCCTCACCAGAGCCTGTCCATCTTCCCGAGAGGCTGGACAAACTCAAGAATAACCTTGGCATGTTTTGCCTGGTAGCAGCCTCCACAACAGAGGCACACAAAAGTGTATGCAGAAGGCAGTAAAGGACATAATGAAGAAAACCCTCCAGGCCCACTGTGGAGCAGTCCGTGGGGCAGCACCAAGGTTCTTGAACACATCTGGCCACCAGTCACTTCCTTAATCTTCCCTTGGGAATGGAGGTCATCATTCATTTAAGTCCCAAATCCCATCTTCTCACCAGTTTTCAGGTCTAAGCAGTGGCTGGCTTGCCATGGCCAGCTTCTCTCCTTTGGGCCAATCACCAAAGATCAGTCTTGGTTAACAGTTCATTCTGGCAGTGCTGTATAAGATAGATAGGAACCATGTGCTAGCGGCCTGGCCACACTCCTTCAAAGACACAGACTAGGAAATCGCAATTCAGAGAACATTCTCGGAGTTTGATGGATGCTTCTTTTCCTCATGTCTATAGTCAGCCATACCACTTACTGGGTGTTTCCTTCNTAAATCGAATAGAACTTCTTGTAAAGGCTCGCTCTTTCCCACAGTTCATGACCGTGCCTGTAGTGAGGTAGCCCTCTCTCCTGGATATCCCCAGGCCAGGATGCAACACATTGCTAAGTGACAGTGTCAGTCCTCCAAAATACTTGGCTGCACACTATGCCCTTCATTAATCTTCATAGCCACACTACACGCCACTCTTCTAATGTGTACAATACTTGTAAAAAGGTTATTTAAAAAAACTAAACAGTATTTATGAAGTCTTTATCTCATGTGTTCATGGCCCTACTCTAATTTCCATGGTTTTTTAACCAAAAAAATTTTTTTTGACCAAATGAATCCACTGACATTTCTCTTTCAAAATCTTAAAATGCCCTTTTAGGAGATTGTCTTTCAGTCCATTTATGTGGTTCATTACTGTGCTGGTTAGTTTTATGTCAACTTGACACAAGCTAAAGTCATCAGAGAGGAAGGAGCCTCAATTCAGAAAATGCCTCTGTAAGATTGAGCTGTAGGCAAGCCTGTAGGACATTTTCTTAATTAGTGATTGTTGTGGGAAGGCCTATGTACCACCCCTGGGCTGGTGGCCCTGGGCACTATAAGAAAGCAGGGGAAGCTTCATGGGAAGCAAGCCAGTGAGCAACACTGCTCCATGGCCTCTGCTTCAGCCCCTGCCTCCAGGTTCCTGTCATGTTTGAGTTTCTGTCCTGATTTCCTTAGGTGATAAACTGTGATATGGAAGCATAAGCCAAATAATCCCCTTTCTGCCCAAGTTGCTTTGCTCATGGTGTTCTTTTACAGCGATGGAAACCCTGAGTATGACAATTACATTCATTGGCTTGCGTGTGCTGAACTACCCTTGCATCTCTGGGATAAAGCCAACCCAGTCATGGCAGGTAATCATTTTGATGAATGTCTGTACTTATATTTTTGAATCTATGTTCACCAGAGCTATTGGCCTCTTTTTCTTTCTACCTTGCTTGATTACTTGCTAGCTTTCTTGCTTTCCAACATTCTTTTGTTGCCATGTCTACCTAGTTGGTTATTAGCATGAAACTGGCTGTATAGGAGAAGTTTGAGAGTGGTCCTCTTGTTTATTTTTTTAATTTCTTTTTTGATTCATTCATCACGCAGCAATGAATGAGTTGTTTGATCTCTGGTCCCAGTAAACCTGATGCCCACTTCCGTCTTCTGAGGGCACTGGGCAAACATGAAGTCTTCAGATGTATGTTCATGGAAAACACCAATCCCCATAAAAATGAAACAAAACATAAAGGAGCAAAGCACTATACCTCAACAACAACAAAGAAGAAATATCAAAGGCCTTCTTTCTACCCAGAGAGTACAAACACAGTGAGGCAGAAGACAGCTGAGCTTAGAGTCCTTTGGCTGCTGTGTATCTTCTGCCCCTTGAAAGATGAAGAAAGGAAAATGAAGGAAGACAGTGAGATAAAGGGGGTGGGGTGGGAAGAAATTAAGGAGATTGTTCTTAGATTAACACATCAGGAAACCCAGACAGTCTATCAACTGTGTTGAAAATGCAACCAGTAGGTACTGTGTTAAAATACAACCACTAGTTCTACAGAAATGTTGTGTTTGTTATGATCCTCTTTTTGTACTTAATTTGACTAATATCTGACTTTAATGAGAAAGAAAGAAACTATTTGTGGACACAAACTTCATTAGGGTCTCGTGTTCACACCCCAGGCAGCAGCGGCAAACGCCCACAGCAAACCCTCTATAAAGCACTTTGAACAGTCAGGGCTGCCAAGCTTAGCTGGTTGTGCTAGTATTTCTTCACTGCTCAAAATATACTCTTTTTTAAATGCAGAGTTTATCTATCGTAAGTATTTTCTTGTCAACTTATTTTAGGAACTAAATTTTCCTAAAATTATTACAAGCTTATTAAATACCACTCAAAAATTATTTACATGGATGTCATTTGTGTAATAAAAATCAAGGTCATTTGTTGTTTTAATTGAGATGTTTCTCAACTAAATTAAAAAAATATACATCAAAAACTCATTTGTGATTCTCAGATGACATGAAAGTCCATCCAAAAGTCATCCAACAAAAGGTCTACGGCAGCCTTAGAGCCCTCACTTCTTTGATCACATTCATCTCACCTGCAAAACCTCAGCAATAGTATTCTGGTCTACAACCATCGCTTTTATAGTTCACCTGAGTGTCCACACCTGATCGAGAGCACAGCAGCAACTTTTCTGCATCATCTTTGTGCCTCCGTGTCCACAGCTCTCCTATACTTTGTGATCTGGGCGATAGAGTCTCAAATTGGATATATGTCTCTTTTGCCAAATCATCTTCCCAGAAAGTGTCTGACGTACATTGCAGTTTGCAGACTTTATATAATAAAAAACAAATTAGGGGCACGACTATAACACAGGCAGTACTGGTCACCACAATAAGGAATGACCACTGTGAGGCACGTTCTTCCACTCTGTTGGTAGAAAACATGATACACTGGTCCTCCCGGGGAGCCCCTCCTTTGGGACAGACACATGCCACATACTGACTTCCGGGTTCCAGGCCATCTATGGTTGCCTGGTTCTTGCTGTAGTCTGCATTCACTAACAGCAGGTCCTTCTCTCCGTACTTAGAATANAACACAGTCACAGCAGACCCCTGTGTGCTGCTGCTGGTGTTCCATGTCAAAGTCACACTCACTCCAGTGTCACTGGCCACCCTGAGGTTGTCTATAGTGACATTTGTTTCCGTAGGCATTGCCTGATCCAACAATGCCAACTCCTCTTTCTTACTTGCACTGACTGGCGGAAACTTACTTCCATTCTTCTCTAGCTTTGTGTTGCTTTTCCCACCNGGGTGGAGCAGGAATGGCTGGTGGCTCATCCTGACGGTGCTTCCTGAGCGGCTGGTTTTGACACTTGTGGTTGCAGAAGCAACGGAGAAGACAGGAGGCAAAGAGAAGGAAGAAGGAGGCGATGTAGATGTAGCCAGAGCAGTTGAGAGAGTAGAATAGGAAGCAGGGGAAGAGANTCCGGGTGACAACCATGACTTAGGGAGAGGTGTTGATCTTCCTGCTCCTGGCTGGGGATCCCGGTCAGGGTGCTCTCCAGGGCTCTTTCCTGTAGTGTCTGGTACTAGGGTGGTCGTAACAGCACCAACAACTGTCACAGAAACCACAGCTTCTGATATCCCAGCTAGATTTTTGGCTTTACATCTGTAATCCCCAGCATCCTTGTAGGAGATGCCTGTCAAGCTTATGATGGACCATCTGACTCCTTCTCCTGGAGACTCCTGAATTACTAGAAGAAAACAAAGGAGTATTCTATGAGGGGAAAAAAGGGGGGGACACTTTGGAGCAATCACACCAACTAGGAGGGAAAGAGATTCTGTATTCGTTCCTCTCACACAGGGGGCATGGGGGAAGGGCACTTTGGATGCNCTTTAGGAAGGTGACAATGCTGAAAATTGTTCATATGAAGTCTGGGACCTGCCGAGTGCTGTGGGGTCTGTCTGTTCGGGAAATGATCATTTAAAAGTGTGTGGGGATGGAAATCAAGAGATCCAGGTCATGATAAACTTTTGTCTCCCAAGCAATATGCATAGTACACAAGGAAGCTGGTAAGTACAGACCTGTGTCTCTGTGTTTGTGAAACAAGGGAATTAGAAAAATTAATCTTAAAAGCTCCCTCCCAGTTTCGATTGTGAATCTATAAAACGTTTATCATAAGACTCTCCTTAGGGTTACACAGAAAACAAACAAACAAATAAAACCAAAACCAAAACAACAACAAGACTTTACTTAACTATTTCTCAAGATTAAATTTCTCATTGTAATTTAATTCATCTATGCACGTATCCAGCAGGCACCAGAGGTCATTTTTGGCATAGGGGACTTATGACTTCTATTCTAAACCATTCATCCCTTTTTTTGTTTGTTTGTTTTGTTTTTTGAGACAGGGCTTCTCTGTGTTCCCTGATTGTCCTGGAACTTGCTCTGTAGATCAGGCTGACCTCAAACTCACAGAGATCCACCAGCTTCTGCCTCCTGAGTGCTGGGATTAAAGGCATGCGCCACCACTGCCCAGCTGTCACCCATCCCATATTAAACTCAAATAAACTAGAGAATTATAAGCTCACTTGTTTGCAGAGTAATATTTAGCAATATGCAGAAAATTGCGGTATTTATTTGCTAAACACTAAAATCTTATCTGAAATCAAGACAGAAGCTTCCTGAAGGATAGTATTACATAAAGCAGAGTACCAATAGCCTAGATGTGAACTCAGTAGCTTAAACTGTGGACCATCTGCTAGCAATCTACAGGAATATTAGACCTTAACTTCTCTATTCCATCAACTTTTATTTTTTTTAACCTCAATTGTAATTTTATTGTAAGAGTCCCAAGACTAATCCTATCTTTGCCTAAGTGGGCTGAAGCCTGGACTTGATCATCACAGGGTTTGAAATGCCTATATAATTAATATTTCTAAAAATTATATTTCTGCCCCATGGTAAGCTCTCTGTGTAATAGTATTTAAATAAATAGAGTTGTTCAATATGAAAGCCTTTTAAAAAATGTTCCCAAGTTTTTGCACTTTAAAGTGAATGTATCCAAGGTAACAGAACAAGACAAAAGCCCTAGTGGCAATCATTTATTTACTTCTGCATGAGTTTCTACATAAGGGAGGAAAACAACTCTATGCTCTAATTCTTTTCTAAGTATTTATATAAAGTGAGAAAATATTGATCAATAAAATGTACTCTTGAAATCCTTTGTGTCCAGAGAACTAGGAATATAGTACAGAAAGCCCTGGGTTTGATTCTAAGCATTGAAACAAAATTTCATTTGAATTTGTAGGCTAAAGTTGTAACTTTGCTGGTAGAGCACTTGCCTAGCATGCACAAGGCCCTGGGCTCAGTTCCCACCACTGAAAACAAAAACAACACTGTAAATCTTGACATTAAAAAAATTAACCAGCCATTTAAAATTTGCACAAAAAAAGCCAGGCATGGAGGGAGGCACATGCCTTTAATCCCAGCACTCTGAGGCAGAGGCAGGCAGATCTCTGCGTTTGAGGCCAACCTGGTCTACAGGGCTAGTAGCCAGAGAAATCTTGTCTTGAAAAACAATTGCACAAAAAACGTGAGATGAAATCCAGATTTTTGTACACTTGTTCATGCCTGAATACTAATTATACCTGTATAATTAACTGGTGAGCTGTCGGATCTGGTCCACATGAGCTGTGGGGTGGGGTAGCCAGTGGCATCGCACCTCAGCAGAACATTGCTACCAAGAGCAGATGTGATTTTGGTAGCTGAGGTCATCACTGAGGGCTTCCGACACTGTTCCAGCTCTGCCCTCTGAAAGAAGATTCCTTCCAGGCGCTCGGGTTCACTGCAGACCATCAGAGGATCAAGGAGTACCACAGTATGGTCAGCAACTTTTGACAACTCAATCAGTTTGGAAATGTGACAGTCACAGAACCAAGGGTTGTCCTGTAAACCTAAAACACACAGAGAAAAGGGACAGAAAGGGTCATCCCGATGAATTCAGTTTACAGCACAGTCTTGTGACGGAGGTTGCTACACTATCTCGCTAACAAATGAAGTTCTGGGAGGGATAAAGTACAGTCACCTGCATGTCAATTTTGCCCTAGAAGCCGGCAACCTCAGTGAGCGTATCCTCTTCTACTTGTTAACAGTTGTAACTGGTATTTCCTGACCTCCACTCCAAGCACTAACCTTTACTCTGTCATTTAACCCCACCGATCCAGTGAAGAAATCNGTATTATTATTATTTCCATTTTAGAGGTGAAGAAACCGAGGCACAGAGGGGCTAAAATCTTGATCAACATCACATAGCTAATCAGTATCAGAGCCCAGATTTGGATCCACGTACCACAGAACGCCATTAAGTACAGGGATAGAGACGCNTAGTCCTGAAGTGTTCAGAAAGTACCTTCCAGCACATCACATAGTGTTAAGAGCTGCCTAGCTCAGACTGGAATGTGTCGTGGGTTTGTGTAACTTGAAGACATATTGAGGTAAAGTGAGGCTAGTAGAGCTGAACCAGCAGTAGGAAAAGATAAGACCAGAAAGTGACATTGCACGGATGTCATACATGGTGGCCACCAAGGTGATGTGCCCAAAATNTCAGTGCAAGAGTGACCAGCTGCAAGGGACATAGACGTTTAGGTGGAAGTTCCACCATGGCCCCATCTCTCATTCTCTCTCCAGACCTTGCCCCTGAGAAAGCCTGCCAAGTGGAGGCTCCTCCCTGTGAGATGTTTCAGACCACAGGGTATTTAAGGGCATTTAAGGTCTGGCCCATGGCCTTGCCTCGTGGTTTGCCCTCTTCCCCTGAGACCACCTGGGACTGCTTTGCTCAGATTAAACCTGGACTTTAATTCAGCCTGATCTGATGTATTGCATCGGCAGAGAAACCGAAGGTCAGGGTCTAGAAACCTTTCAACAGAGGCTGAAGGTTTCTCGCCGTAAGCTCCTTCGGTATCTACCTCAGCCTTGGGAACTATGAGCTGCCATCATCGNGCCCTCAAAGGAGCCTGCCACTGAGAGTTTAAAGGAAGTTGAGTTTACAGTTATCAGAAGGGAGAAGAAAGATCCTTGCTGCAGCATGACAGAAAGCTTAGTGGCATTGTCATCAGGGTAAATGTGAAGGGTAGAAAGCATGTTTATGTACAGAATGTTCTCTACTTAAGGGAATACCCAGGAAGATCACAGAAGCTGGTGCTGGGAGGGANCTTCTTGCTAGCAAAGGGGGCCACAGCCAAAAACCACTCAATATAAAAGAGCCAAAATCGTTGGGCTCATTCCNAACCTCTCCAAAATTACCAAATTAAGAAAGGTATTCAGAGCAAAACAACCCATAGCNAGACTTTGAAAGTCTCAGAGAGACCTAGGGAGGATCTTTAGAATATGCCCTCGGGCAAATGTCTCTAAAGATGCTCCCCTGCAACAGGTGGCCACAAGCTTNNGACAAGGCTGCCTTGGAGACTTGTCGTCACAGCTTTACTGATAGCATGGCATCTGAGCTGAGAAGAAAACAGAGAACTGTGATTTAGGGAAGTCTAGCAGNGCTGGACGAGGACCTGTCCACTTGTAGGGCTGTGTTTTCACTNCAGCTCATGGGAACTGTAACAGCAGGCCATGAGGGCTCATTCTTCGGCCAGGACTGGTTACTTTTTAATCTCCTATTTGAGAAGTTTGTTTTTCTCCTGTGGGTGAATAACCTTGAGTTCTTCCCTCTTACATTAAATCCTGTGAATCTGTGGCTAGTCCACTAATTAATGTTAATTTGCACTCTTTAATTTTAATATTGGCTCCTTCACCTGGTTGTATGCCGTAAGCAGACTTCTTGGTTTCTTCTTATATTGGATAACTGAGTGTGTCTATGAAACCTAATACCTAGGCTGAAATTCTAATTCTAGAAAGTTCCACAACATTATACAATATGCAATAACCTCTCCCAGAATGTATATCATGGCAGCTATTCTGCCACAGATTTACATAGGAAAAATGCACTTAATTAGAATAAAGGAGATTTAGGAAAAATTAAATATTATGATTTGGTAAACCAGAAAACCTCTAAAATGACCTTTCTGCATCAGCCTGTACAAAAACCATTCCAAAACCAAAGACCTTTAATATAAGAGCTGAAACTAAGACACTACCAGAGGAAACATGTTAAGATATAAGCATAAACAATGAATTTCTGAATAGGATTTCAATACCTTAAGAAGTAATAGCAAGAACTGAAAATGGCATTGTATCAAATTTAAAGGTTCTATACAGCAAGGAAGCAATTAGCAGCGAAGAGACAACCAGCTGACAGAATGAGAGAAAACTCTATCCAGCCACTCATCCAACATGGGATTAGTAACCAGAATTCATGAAAAACTCAAACAATTAAACAGCACAAACACAAATAATCTAATAAATAAATTGGCAAATGATCTGAACATTTTCCAAGCAAAGAAGTATAAATGGTCAATAAACATATGAAAAAATATTTACTGTCCTTAGTCATCATGGAAATGCAAATTGAAATTGAGAGTCCATCTCACTCCAGTCAGAACGACTAANGTTAAGAAAGCAAAGGACTTAGGATGTAGCCTGCTGATAGAAGCCTTGCCTAGCTTGCCTACTATGCTTGCCACCCTAAGTTCAATTCCCAGTGTGAGGAAGGATGGAAGGGAAGAAGTGAGGGGGAGAGAAAAGGAAGGGAGAGGACAGTAGGTAAAGGAAAGGGAGGAGGGGAGAGGAAGACAAGACAGTGTGAATTCTGGGAGAGTGCAGGAGCAGAAGACTCTGTATATGCTGTCGGTGAGAATATAAATTAGCCCAGTTACTACAAAAATCCATATGTAGTTTCCTCAAAATATTAAAAAAAAATAGTATGGTACTCTGTAGTGCCAGCACTGAGTCACAAGGATTATATGTTCAAAGACAGCTGAGGTTTCATAGTGAGACTCTGTCTCAAAAAAATTAAAAATGGAACTAACATNCTATGCTACCTCTGAATATAGATACCCCCCAAAAATCCAAGTCAGCTTGCTGTAGATATCTGCATCCTAGGTTTGCCATGCTACCATTCACACAGGCAAGTTAAGACATCAGCCGAGGTGTCCATCAAGAGNAGAATGGACAAGAAAGNTGTGGCATATACACACACTAGAGTTTTATTCGGCATGCTATCTAGTTTTATGTCAACTTGGCACAAGTTAGGGTTGTCTGGAAAGAAGACATCTTGAGAAAATGCCTCCTTAGGAAATGCCTGTAGTCAAGTCTGTAAGGTGTTTTCTTGATTGATGATTGATGTGGGAGGGCCCAGTCCATTGTGGGCGGTGCCACCCCTAGGCAGGTGGTATACTTNTACTAGAATGGTACAAGCAGGCTAAACAAGCATGCTATGAGGAGCAAGCCAGTAAGCAGCATTCTTCCTCTGCTTCAGTTCCTGCCTCCAGGTTCCTGTCCTGCTTGGGTTCCTGCCAAGGGAACCCTTTCCTCCCCGAGTTGCTTTTGGTCATGATGTTTTATCACACTAATAGAAGAGTGGAATTGTCATTTTCAGAAAAATGGATGAAACTGGAGCTCATCATATTCATCCAAAAAGCCAGATTCAGGAAAACAAACATCATACTTTCTTGTAGAAGGAGGAAAAAAAGATATGAAGGTAAAAAGAAGACCATTGAGGATANAGAAGGAGATATGAAGAGATGATCATACAGGGATGCATTTGATTAAAATACATTGTATGTATGTTTGAAAATATCACAATTANTATATGACCACAGAAGAAAGAACTAGCTTGGAGATGTGGCTCAGTGGTAGAACACTTGCCTAGCATGTACAAGGCCCTGGGTTCAATCCCCAGCACCCCTCCCCTTTTAACAAATGATATTTAGACCTTTTTCACTATGACCTACACAACTGAGCAAATTAATTGGATCCATTGGTATATACAGTGTCAGACACTTGTGAAAATCACAAAAGGTTAGAAGTCAACTGGAATTCCAGAAGCATGGATTGTAATTATAAAAAAAAAAAGTAAAAATCAGTGACACATATGTATGGCTTCCCCCTTACAACTGATCAGTTCTCAGAGTGAACATCCAGTCATGGACCTGCTCACTAATTTAAGAGATAGGACACTAGTGAGAAGAACAACAGGAAGGCAGGATGTAACAGGTAAAGTGCTTCCCATTAAGTCTGTGCTGTCACCATGCCAAAGAATGTGAGAAGGAACACNTGAAATCCAAAGATTCAGAGTAGCACACATGTACAACCGCCTTAGTGTAGAGAAAAGATAAAGATATAATACATAAGGTATTCATATTAACATAAAATATGAATAGCATTATGTTTTAGATCTCAGTTTGAGCCAGCATTCANTGTATGAAACTCTATGCTCATCACAGTCAGTGTATGTTTTTAAATTTATGAGTGTGTGCCTGTGTGAGTTTATGTGCATCATATGTGTGCAGATGTGCACAGAGGCTAGAGGGCATCAGATCACCTGGAACTGGAGTTACAGGCAATTGTGAGCTACCCAGTATGGGCTCTGGGAACTGGATTCAGGTCNTCTGCAAGTGCTTTTAACCACTGAGTTCTCTCTCCAGCCCCAGCTATTTCATTATTTGACTTTGATATGGGTATTTATTCTGCCCAACAGATCAAANTCACCATTTCCTGTAACAGTTATATGTGAAGAGTACTTTTCTTTAAAAATTCCTTGGCTGGCAATGCTGGACATTTTCCTACATGTCAAATATCGCACTTGTCAAGCACTGTAAAATCACCAAGATTTTACCCCAATCCAGGANGAGTAACCCATCCCAGTTTGCCCAGGATTCTACTGACTTTCGCACTGAGAACCTCGCTCTGAGAAACCTCTCAGTCCTGGACAAGCCAGCCTGCCACTGTGTTATGGAACTTTGGCCAGAGTTGAAGGTCTGATCATCACAGCTATGTAGAGAATAATTATCTTTGTTACACAGGCAAGGAGCACNCCTGCCTTTTGTTCTGGGAGGAGTCTTACCTCTCTACCTTGCAAAGATTTTTCTTTAACAAAAATCTTCACAAAGATAATGCAGAATAGAAGGGAGCGTCGGTTCTCACTTGTGCTCTCAGACATGCGGAAAGCAGAGCACAGCAAACTGTCCAATGAGAGCACTAAACAGCCTCAGTTCTCACAGCCCCACGACCCTCCTCACGAAAGGCAAACCAGGGCTCAGGAAGGAGAGAAAGCCTGTCTAAAGTCATGCAACTGGGCAGGCAGGATTTGAACACATGTCCAGATCTTAAAACCTCCAGAATGCTAGCTTTCTGTGACTCACACCACATTCAGCTCTTTGCAACCTTGGGAAGACATTATGTTTCTGATTCCACACCAGAAGAGACTAAAGCACAGAGGGATTACTACTTTGACTTCTTAAGTCACTTNGAGTCCCAAGTAACCCACATTTCTTTAGCCTCCTAATCTAATAAGCCTTCTACCATACTTTATCTCTGTCAACCAAAAACATCTACATCCATGAGTGGTGGCTGTAAGTGTTATTGTCTGTAAGTAAAAATGTCAAAGCAGCAACATCTATCTGCAGTANGNATGTNTATACAGGGAAATAGTCAAGAGTTAGAACATTAACAGTTGCATTCGTACTTTAAAACTATTAAAATTTGTCAGCTATGAAAAAATTAAAAATCAATTCTACTGCTTAGATATAAAAGCTATATAAACCAGGAGGACAGATTTTTAAATTCCTTAAAAACATGAAGCCTATTTGCTCCAGTTTTGAAACAACGAAGGTCAAAGGTACCATTTTTAAGATGGAATAAACAAGAGCTGACCGTGGTCATTCATCCACCTTGTGTTTTTCCTTATGGGGACAAAGGTACAAGACACCAAGGTTAAACTACTACTTGCATTCTTTGAAGGAAATACACCAATCACAAACACAGTGATTTGCATGAATTAATTTGTTTCATGACTATTCTTGGATGGGGCCACTGAGTGCTGCTTCATCCCTTCTGAAAGAGAAATTGGGTATTTTTCATGTATCAGAACAGTTGGGTCACATAGGTTCTTTGTGTGTGTGTGTGTGTGTGTGTGTGTGTGTGTGTGTGTGTGTGTGTGTAAGCAGAAGAGATTCTTAAACAAAGCTTATTCTGCAGACCCTAACCCTTCCAAGCAAAGCTGAGGCCTCCCTTAGCTTTGTGGAGACTGCTGTGCAGCCATGCAATGGGACAGGAGAGCCTCTCCGGCAAATGATGTTTGTTAGAACANCCAGACGTCTAGAAAATAATAAACCACAACTCCTGCTTTGCGCCACACAGGGACTGTTTTGAGGTGGTCATAGTCGTAAGCATAAAAGATAAGGATATAATGTTAAAAACCAAATTTAAAGATTCTGCCTATAAAGAAAGCAGAGTCCCTCTGTGATCTTATAGCCGGTGCATATTTCTTAAATGGTTCTCAGAAAGCACTAAGGGTAAATTAATAATAAATCACATGTNACCAAAATTTAAATAATTTCTACCAGATACACTATGTAAAAANGAATAGGTAAGCCAGAATTAAAGAAAATGTTTATAATTGATTAAAGACATACATTCAGTAGTAAATAAAAATGGAAAATGACCCTTAAAAATAGGCAAAAGACCTGAACAGATAGTTCATGGAGGATTGATTACAAATGACCGTAGAGAAAATGTCACCTTAGTTGACATCATTAGTCACTAAGGTAAANCAAATGATTCAGCTCCCTGATTGGTCAGCTGGCTCCCCAGAAGAGCTGAAATGGAAAGGCTCAACATTGTGAAGTGTTGGGGACAATACAGAACACCCAGGCTGTCCCACAGGGCTAGGGCAATGCATAGTGCTATGTGTCCCCTTGGGGAAATGAGCAGTTTCTTTAAAACTTACGTGTTCTGTCATCCTTTAGCACAGCAATGTTCATCTCAGGAATTTATTCAAGAGAAAGAAAAATATACACATAGAAAAAAAAAACCTTTGTGTGAGAGTATTTAAATAGAGTCAAATTCATAAAAGCTGGAAAGAGTAAATGTGTCCAACAATCAGAGAAAGGCTGAATAACTGGTTCACACAGTGGAATTCTGCACTAAGAAATTGCTGATAGGTGAAATGACATCAGGCAGCCTTGAAACAAGCTGCTGAGTTGAAGAAGCCAGACACAAGCATGCATGTTACAGGACAATATTCTTGTAGCAAGCTAGAGAAGGTGATGGAAATCAACATAATGGCTACACAACACAAGAGTGTCACTGGGAAATGGCACAAAATAATGGCCATTTTTGGTGATGGAATAGTCTCCATCTTGATGAAGGTATCATTTTCAAGGGTATGCATTTGTAAGAATTTAGCGAATTGTATAGATCAGATCTTGTATTTCACAATGTATAAAGCATATCTCAGTCCTTCAATTTAAAAAAAGAAGCTTATAAAAGACAAGTGATGTCTTTGAAGATGAACTATGGATTTGAGAGTTGATTATGCCTCCTTCTTGGCTGTAAAGAGAGTGGTGATAACTATAAACGCACCTCCCCAGGCTGTTGTGACCTGGCAAGAAGGCAGGGTGTACCCATAGACACTGGAAAATGGTTGTTGAACTAAATTAATGCCTTTNGGGAAATCTGTGGAAACACTCAGGCTGCCACTGCCCTTCAGGTAAATTCCATTAACTATGTTTACAAGTGAGCAAATTTGGATACCAATGAAAAAACACTGAATAAAACATTTGGTGCCCTTTCCAACTATGAGTTTTTCCCTCTAAGGTAAACAGTGGCTGTCTTTATATATGTGCCTGTGGAAATACTTGCTGTTTGGAAATTTACTTGTATTNAAATTTTAAACTTGAATTCCATAGTTAATTTAAATGTTTACCCACATGACTCTAGTTTGAGGATTTATGAATACATTACAATGTTCTAAGTTGGTGTCTTTACTCATGGATGAGAGAGAGCAACTGAAATTTTGTCCCTAGCTTTTTTTCCTTTTAATTAAATAAATACACAATTTAAAAAGGGCAGCCAAATGGGCATACATACTACATCACAGGAGAATGGGAAGAGGCATGGGTCCTGGGCCCACAGAAGCTAGACTCCTACCCCAACTTCCCCACTGTGTGGTGAGTGAATTGGGGCAAGTGGCTTGACTGTGCCTTGTGTCTTTATCTGTTATGTATTATAACATGGTCCTTACTACAAGTTTAGATCTAAGCCCAGAAGAATGGGCAGATGTAGAATCTCCAACTATTACCAGCAGCAATTGCAGCAATAGGAGCTGGATGTTCAATATCTACCCTCCCAAGCTTTGGTCTTGCTTTGGCCCTATATGCCTTTCTTTACTATGTCTTTATTTCTCCACTGGAATAAGATTATTTACTCCATGCAACTGGCTATTAGAAGTATGTAATTTTTTTATTTTATGTTTAGCATGTGGCCCACATTTAAGAGATTGCCTGAAGTCTCAGAAGAGTCTGTGGATTTTGGAACAGTNTTGGGACTGTGAAAGGCTTGGGAGACTTTTAGAGATGAACTCAATGCATTTGCATTATGATATGAAAAGGAAGGATTGAGTGTTATGGTTGATTCAGTTATTCATTCATTTACAAATATTTCATCTCTTTATTTTGGGAGTGGCTGTATATGTGAGCCACAGCTCAATATCCAGCATCTAAGACTCCTGATGGAATCCTCTGGGCTCCAACAGTGTTGGGCTGGGCAGCCCTGCAAACCAATGCCCAAAGCCTGAGAACCACACCATCAGGTTTATCACAGCAACAAGCTGTTCTTGGTACTGATCTTCTACATTGGTTCCTTTTCCCTTGCTGTGACAAGGCAACTTAAGAAAGGAAAGGTTAGTCTGGGTTCACAGTTTGAGGGTACAGTCTATCACGATGGGAAATTCATGGTGGCAGGAGCGTAAGGCAGATAATTGCAATGCATCCAGTCAGGAGGCAAAGAGAGGTAAGTGAAATGGATGCTGGTGCCCACTCTGCTTGCTCTCTCCTTTCTGTTCAGTCTGGGGCCTCAGGCCACATGATGGTGTCACCACATTCAGGGTGGGTCTTCCCTCCTCAGCTAAACTTTGCTGGAAACACCTCACAGACACACTCAGAGTTAGTTTCTATAGTGATTCTAAGGCACTTTGAAAATAGAGATTAACTACTACATAGATAAAGCTATTTGGTGAATGTTCCACGGATATTGGCATTTCAAAACCCTGTGAGATACCTGAGCTGGTTTAATACCCTGGTTTAATACAAGAGTGAAAAATATTAAAATTCTATAAATTGCTTCTTCATAGTTAGTAACTATTAATAGCAATTTAGTAATTATCTTTTATTTTCATCTCCATATCATAATAGATAATTCTATCACAGCCAAAATTTACTTTCCAAGAAACTTTTTTAAGTAGTGAAATAAAATTTCATGTTCAGATTTTAGCAATCAACCTCTTATAAGGATCAAGTTGGTGGCTGAAGTAC
>LZPO01087452.1:93315-106647 GCA_001675575.1 Neotoma lepida | reverse complement strand
ATTAGCATTGTTAAATGCCAAGGACTCAGTCAATATTTGTCTTAATTCTTTATCTGACACAGCTTTTGTTATAGCTGTGGTCAGCCTTTGTAAAAAATCAGTGAAAGGTTCTTGAGGTCCCTGGAACAGACATCTGCTTCTATTCAAGCCACATGGGAGCCTCATACAGCATTCTTTCCATGGGATAGGATGGCAAGCTACGGCTCACATCAAATATCAATGGCATCTACAATGTCTCGTGTTAATTGTGTTCTTTCTAATTGTCTTACATCCACTCCTAAGGGGATTTTTCTCATTCTTCATCAACCTCCTTATTTGCTTCTGCCGTTGCTGGGTTAATGGGACATGGTATGCTAACCCTGGTTTGGAAGCTTTACATTGAGCTGCCATTGCTCTTGCTTGCCCTAAGCGTTTTGTTGCATCTCTTATTTTGGATATTACTGCACTTATAGGTATACTTTCTTCCTTTGCTNTATCCACTACTGCTCTTGTTCAGGAAATTCATTCTGCTCAGCATATTGATAAGCTTTCTAGGAATGTTAGCATGGAATTAATGATTCAAGAAAGAATAGATAGAGGATTTGAGGATAGACTTAATGCTTTGGAGGAAGCAATTTTGTTTATGGGGAATGAGATTCAAAATATTAAAATTAGACTTGCAGTACAATGCCATTCTATGTTTGGATGGATCTGTGTTACTCCTCTTCAGTACAATGCCTCCCATCACACTTGAGAGATCGTTCAGAATCATATTCAGGGGATATGGAATCATTCTTCCTTCTCCTTAGATATTTCAGACTTACATCATCAAATTTCAGAGATTAGCAAATCTCATGTTGGGTCTTCTTCCCTTGAGGAAATTGCAACTGCCTTTGCCACATTGGTACAATCTTATACAAATCAAATTAATTGGAATACTTTTATTCATAATGTTGCCAATGCAGGAGGTCTTTTTTCATCCTTCTTATTATTTTTTCAGTCCTCCTAGGACTACTATGCTCGGCAGTTTCTACACTGCTGGTGGATGTTCGAAAGCTCCAACTTAAACAAAAAGGAGGAGATGCTGGAGATGGCAAACAACATGCCTGACTTGTTGCCCCAGGAGTCCAGGAAGGAGGAACCCAAGATCAAGGACAAAGATCCCTCGGGGCATGCCCCACTGGACTTCCTGTTGAGTTTCCTGAATGAGGACCTAGGAGAGACCCCCCATTGTGTCCCAAGGGCAAACTTTTGGCACATGCACATGATGTTCTCATCCATTCAGCTGTTACTTGTTCTTGTAATCTTCTTGCTCTATCTGTCCTTTATGTTTCTTGTTCCTTCTCCTGCAGTGGTTTTTTTGAAATTAGACTTTGAGAAAGTTTATATGTCAAGAAATTATACAGAGATTGAGACCCTTGCTGGCATTAGGGCTGTTAAATAAGTCTTGGGAAGAAACCTAATTGATGAGCAGCCTTTTGAAGCATGGAATAATTGTATAAAATGNAGAATGCAGAATTATAGTGTGTAGGATGCAGTGTGTAGATGGGCAGAGTTTAAATAGAAAAGCAATGAGATGTAGGCGAAAGTTTGTCCAGTTCCACCTGGCTCCCTTGAACAAAAGTAGAAATATACATACAGTATAACAAAATTAATTTTAATTTGTGTCAATAAACTAAAATCTATACCAATGTAAATCATTTTAAACAAGTTGCTCCTTAAAAGTAGATCAACAATCCACCCTTTTATCCTATCATATCTATATCCTACATTTCTATATCCTATCCCCCTTTCTTTTTTTTAGAAAGAGATTGACTATGACCAAAAACAATTTGTAACCAACAATCTAAACAAAGACAAACATCCATAGTCTATTTTTTGGGAAAGTGGGCATAGTTTCTCATACTACTTCCTGCTGGATGAGGGCGCTGGAAGTCTTATGGGGGTGTTAAGAAAATTTGAGAGACTGATCAAGTCCCAGGAGGAACAACTCTAACCTTTGTTGGTAGGTACCATCTGTTAAGGTTCAGGAGGTCTGGCTTGATCAAATCTGATCCATCTTAACCTGGAACAAATCCACAGCCTCTTGTTTTCTGTGGAAACAAAAGCAGAACCTCCTTTCCAAAGCAACATATTTTTAGTCATAAATTTTAAAATNGAGATATCTTTAAAATATACATATTGATTTAACTCAGCAGCTTTTACAATCAAATGTCTCTCTATAGTTAAAAATCCCAAAGACAACACAATCCAGATTTTCTGTGTAATATCTATCTTTATGTGGCTTATTTTTTATATTACCTTTACTGTCTCTTTAAAGACTTTATTTCTTAAAACTATTTCTTTATATAACTGCATATACTTTTTCTTTCTCTCCCAAGCCTACGTACATTTTTGCACACAATGTAAACCATTTAGTCTTAGTGTTATTGTGAATCGATTGCTTTAAACTGCAGTGAGTAGGACAGAAGAGGCAGCTTTGGCTGTTGACTCCACTCACTTTAGCTTTTCAATATGGCGGAAGCACATTTACCGCCAGCTCTGGTGAAACCATGCTCACTGNNGACTCTGGGAAACAGTGGGTCTATGCCTCCAATCCAGCAGNGTGTAGCCCAGAAANNTTTTTTTTTTTAACTAGCAAAAGTTAAATCCACCATGCAGAGTACTGTGTGGCTTGCAGACGCCACTGTGTACCACAGCGGGAATCTGCCATGATGCTCTCAAGCCCGAATGTTGAGGCGTCTCCAGCCCGCATGAGATATGAAGTAGAAAGCTGCTCTTAGCTCAATTTTAGAATTTGTTTTTACTCAAGTTTTAGGTGGAAACTCTTGCCACCACTTATGGGCGCCATTTTTAGACGAAAGTTTTTCCGGTCCCACCTGGCTCCCACGGCTGCTTAGACCCAAGTAAACGCACAGAGGCTTATATCATTTTTAAACTATGGCTGTGGCAGGCTTCTCGCTAGCTAGCTCTTACATCTTAAATTAACCCATTTTATAAATCTATGTTGTCATGTGTTCCACATGGCTTTACCTGTGTGCCTTTACATGTTTTCTAGTCTCCCCAGCTCTCTTTTCTGCTTCTCTCCCCCTTGTTCAAATGTCTCACCTAACCTTATTCTGTCTCACCATTGGCCAAACAGCTTTCTTTATCAACCAATCAGAGCAACACATTTTCAGAAAGACATTCCCATCAATGAGAGTTGCAGAGATGACATTTAAACAATGGTTAACACACCAACCTTCGAAAGAATAAGTGTTGTGCTTTGACTTTTGCTTTGGCTACTTGCCTGGAAATTTCTGTATGCAATCAAAGCTTCTGGCTTTCTGCTTTGGTTACCTGCCTGGAAACTTCAGTATGCAATTAAGGAGTACAGGGTACACTTGGTTGATTTTCAAATAGAACTTTTGAAACTATGGTGAAAAAACCCAATCACCTGTTGAATTATCTCATCTTCTATTTTCTTGTAATGTTAATAAAAGACTGGGGTTGAGTCAGATCTGGAGTAGTACAGAATAGCAATAGTAGTAGTAGTAGTAGTAGTAGTAGTGGTAGTAGTGGTAGTGATAGTAGTAGTAGTAGTAGTGGTAGTAGTAGTGGTAGTAGTAGTAGTAGTAGTAGTGGTAGCAGTAGTGGTAGTAGTAGTGGTAGTAGTAGTAGTAGTAGTAGTAGTAGTAGTAGCAGTAGCAGTAGCAGTAGCAGTAGTAGTAGTGGTAGTAGTAGTAGTAGTAGCAGTAGCAGTAGTAGTAGTAGTGGTAGTAGTAGTGGTAGTAGTAGTGGTAGTAGTAGTAGCAGCAGTAGTAGTGGTAGTAGTAGTAGTAGCAGTAGTAGTAGTAGTAGCAGCAGCAGTAGTAGTAGTAGCAGCAGTAGTAGTAGTAGTAGTAGCAGCAGTAGAGACCAGAATAGCAGTAGAGTAGAGTAGAGTCAAGTCGAGTAGAGTAGAGAACAGAATAGTAGAGAATAGAATAGTATAGAGGAGAATAGAAATAGAAGTAAGTAGAAGTAGAAGTAGCAGTGCTCATCTAGCATGGACAGAGCCCTGGGTTCAGTTTCCAGTATGGTTCATGCTTATAATCCCAGCACTAGGGAGAAGGAGGCAGGAAGATCAGAAGGTGAAGGACATCCTTGACTACACAGTAAGTTTGAGGCCAACCTGACGTAATTAATACAACTTAGTCTGCATACCAGTCTGCCCTCCCGTGTAACAGCGCCTCTCCAGGGCTTGCCTAATTTGTAATGTCTGTGGTCCTACAGCCACAGCTGGTAAGATCTATCCTAAAATCTCTGATGACTGAAAAGAAGGCATGTCCAAATAATCAGGGCAAACTCTAGGAGTATAACTACTTCTAAGGAAGACTTTAATCAAAGTTAACATAACTGAATTTGACTTTTTAAATTGTCCTGTCCTAAATCTTATCCCAGTGCTGCACAGGCTCCTATCAATCTATGCAGAGAGTCAGCAGACTGGATTTGGGAGTTGAAGAGATGGCTCATCATTATTCCAACTACATGACTGTGCAGAAAAAGGTAAAATTCTGAAGACAGTAAAAAGAGCAGTGGCTGCCAGGGCTGAGGGTCTGGAAGAGAGGAATAGGTGGAGTACAGGGAATATTTAGGACAATAGAATTATTCTGATTATGGAGCTACAGTGGTAACTACAAGTCATACACTGGCCTGAAGCCATGGGCTGTTCAAGACTGAGAGTGAAGCACATGTAAGCCAGACATGGAGTAACAATGCTGTGTCAATGGAGGGTTAACAATTTTAGCAGGTGTACTCCCTACTCAGGTAGAGGGGGATGACAATGTAAGAGGCTACGTACATTTGGGAGTCACAGGGTATATGAGAAATCCTGTTCTTTCCTGTTAATTTTGCTGTGGACCTAAAATTTCCCCAAAACTAAAGTTACTGATATGGATAAGACTCCATGTTCCATTCTTAGCATACACACATGCACACACAGAAAGAAAAAGAAAAAGAAGTTATTTATTGTTTGAAAAAAATATTTTGTAAGTCTACTATGAAAAGATCAAAGGACAATACTGGTATTCTCTCCTAAACTGAAGACTCTGAAAACACACAGAACAATTTTAATTCTACACCTAGGGAAGAAATTGATAAAAAATAGTGAAAAAATATTGTACCTACTTTTAATTGCGATACTTCATTAGTGACTCCAACAACTAAAATAATATTCTCTTAATAAGTGTAATTTATTTGCTATAAAATACATTCTTATGCTAAGTGCAATTTGCTGTGATGTGGGTGGATGAAACATCCACATTAAAGTAACTGAAAACCATTTTCCTAATAGATTTCAGGGGCTAAAATTAAATGATTTTTTTTTCAGGAATACTGTTACAGTCTGTAAATTTCCTTCAACTAATTTCTTCAATAATCCTCAATTCTAGACTGAGAATAAAGAAAAAAATATAAATGTCACTTATAAGGTGATTTTTGTTTTATATTGCTTTTCTGTGATTAAAACTTTCTTAACTTTCCATGTTTACCCAGGGAAGGACCACAAAGAGTGATTCTTCAGGAGGAATCTTACTTGGATTGCTATTTTCAGAATTTTTTAGTCCCTTCCCATCATATTCAAGTAATTGTCTGTTGCTATGTTACAAAAAAAATGACAAAAATTACTATTTTAATCCTGATAAGCAAAACAATCACTAAATATATTAAATTGATAACAGTATTACAAACAAAATCAGAGCTAATATCAGAGTCATATCCCACATCATTCAAATGTACAAGCTCTCCAAGCTCTTGAATGTGCTTCTAATGAAAGAAAAATATAGGTGAGATGGTGTCCAACTGAAGGCAGATTAAACTAGAATGGCTGGTAGGATGGAAGGTGTCCTCAGCACAGAGCTCCAGCCCTGCAGGCAATGGTTTACTCTTGGGTAGCGCATTTATCTTAGGGTGAAGCCTCTTTTCAGAAGTTAAGGATTTTAGTACTTTCAGTTCCCAAGTTCCTCTGAAGACCCATAGAGAAAATATAAATACGTGCTAAGCTATTTTGGAGTTTGAAGCAGAATCTAAATGAGTGTGTGCTCATTCACAGGTTCTCATACTGCTGCAGTTAGTTACAGAACACTGAGATTGAGGAACCTAGGGTGATTGCTCAGGCGGCCAACAGTTTCTGCTATTTCTTAGTTTTGGATGTTGTTTGCTCTGTAATTCCCATATTACATCCTTCTTGGGTCTATGATGGAGTTTAAGACAGGTAGTTATAGTTTTCCATGTTACCATATTCTTAAAAGAAACTCACAAAAGAGGGGTAACATGTATAAGATTGAGAAACATAGAAGGATAGTTTTTGGTTGGTAAGGTAAGTTAGGATAAATAGTGAATTAGGTACAACCTTTTGGACTCAACAAGCTATGATAGATAATGGAGTATTTTCTCTGAATTTGTCACTGCTAATGTACTTATTGCCTATATATATTTGTATATAGTTATTGTGCTTATTGCATATAGTTTTACTATGTTAGCTAAAACCTTTGCTTTTGATTTAGGCAAAAGGGGGAAATGTGTGACATTTTGATTGTGTTCTCACAAATAAAACTTGCTTGGGGTCAGAGGATGGGGATAGCCACTAGCTGACCATAGAGGTTTGGAAGACTGTAGACACAGAGGAGACAGGAAGTGGTAAGGCAGGGCTGAGAGAGAATCTCAGCCCTTTTGGATAGAGTAACAGAAGAAGGAGGAAGCAACTGGCGGCTGCTCCTTGTTCTCTGATCTTCCAGGTTCTTACCCCAATATTTGACTCCTGATTTTTTCTTGGTAAAGATTAATTAGATTACCATTTCAGAACTTATTTCAATTTTTATTGCAAAATAAATCCACAACATTCAAATCATTATGAACAGAGTACAGCATGTAAAATAGATCCACACTGTGTAGTAGAATTCCCAGAAAGAAGCAGTGACCACAAGACTGACTGATCAGAACTACAGCAGTGGAACTTTGAATGTTACAAACCTGGTTTCTGTCATGAACCATTGTGTTATGATTGTCCCTCCTCCTTGTATGTAGCATTCATCCTGCTGGCCTGATGGGCCTGAGTTCCTTTAGTTTGTGCTTGTCTTAGAAGTTCCTTATTTCTGCCTTGGATATTAAAAGGCCAACCTTGCTGGATATAGAATCCTTGTCGGCATTTGTTCCCTTACTGGCTTAGGCTATGTGGTGCCACATTTTCCTGGCTCTTAGGGTTTCTGCTGAGAAGTCTTGTTGTTATTCTTCGGAGATTGGTTTGGTGTGATGGTGCAGACAGTTGTGAGCTGCCATGTGGGTGCTGGGAATTGAACCGGGATCCTCTGGAAGAGCAACCAGGGCTCTTAACTGCTGAGCCATCTCTCCAGCCCCTTGCCCTTTGACTCTATTGTGAGCTGAAGAGATTCTTTTCACGTTAGAGGTTTATGAGGCTCTAAATGCTTCATACACTCGGATGTCTGTATCTTTCCTTAAATTTGGGAACTTTTCAGCCATACTTTCATTGACCTTTGTTTTTTGTTTTATACTTTTAGTTCATATCTTAGCTCCATAAATTAAATTATATTTAATTTCTTAATTATGACCCAGAGTTAATGATCACAACCCAAAGTTTTTCTGAAAGGAGAAAGAGACAACTCCCCATTTTCTAAAAAGTATTTACTGACCAGAGTTTTTGGAGCTGACCTAAATTTTGAACTGAATGGGAGAGTAAGGTCAAAATGATAAGTCTATCTTGGGCCCAGCAAAAGCAGGATACAGACAATATAAATCCTGGCTGACCACAAGTTGAACTCTGTGGGAACAGACCTGAAACAACAACCCTAAATGTATATATCCTGAGCCCAGCAAAAGCACGATACACACAACATAAATCCTAGCCAACCACCAGTTGACCTCTGTGGGAATATATATATCCTGATATCCTGAACTCAGCAAAAACAGGACATAGGGAATGCAAAATTTATGCTTCTATAGATACCCTGCATGCTTTTAGAGAAACCTCATCCCTAACTCCCCTCCCCTTGGTATGTAATCTTCTATACGTATCCCTTTTCTATATAAACAACTTGAAACAAAGGACGGGGCTTCCTTTTTTTTCCCCCTCTCTTTCTGTGTGGACTGGTGGGAATGGATCCCCTCGCCAGGATTTGAATAAAGGAAACCTTTTGCTTTTTACATCGGAGTCCAGTCTCTGTGGTGGTTTTGTGGGGTGGAGCAGGTGCCCAGAGCATAACATTTTTTTGTAGGCTCGTCCAGGATTCCCCCCAACAAATACCCTGACCCTGACTCTGGAGGTTTCGACCGATCGGTGAATTTTCTTTGTCTGTCTCATGTTGTGTCCCTGTCCTCTCTGTTTAGGCAGTTTCTTGTTATAAGCCGGAGAAGTGGAATCCTCTGTGGAATTTTCTTTTCTGAGGCAATCAGTGGAGCTGAGAAGAAGCGCTGGAAGGCTCCGATTGCAGGGATTTGGAAGACATTCCAAACCCCATTGATGGGGATACTGAATCCCTTTTGGAGAGTAGAGACCCTCCAGTTTATACGGTTTTCAGAGTTATAAATCTTCCAGATTTAGGTTGGAGGCAGAGGCAGGACTCTGACCCACTGAGTCTGTATGAGAGCCTGTTCATCTCGCTGGGCCCTAGTGATTGTCTTAGCTGTTGTGTCTTTGTGTGTAATGTTGACGATCGATCTGACGCTGACTACTAACATGGGACAGAAACCTTCCTCACCTCTAGGTTTATGTCTAGTACACTGGAGCGATGTGAGAAGGATTGCTCACAAGAATAATGTTAAGATTAATAAGGATAAATTTAGCATCTATTGCAGTTCAGAATGGTGGAAATTTAACATGGACTGGCCCCCAGCAGGTACTTTTGATGCCTGCATCAGTCACACGGTGGAGGAGGTTGTTTTTTGCTCACAGGATGGGCATCTCGAGCAGATACCATACCTGGAGGGAGCTAACTGAAAACCCTCCTGCGTGGGTGAAATCCTTTTTGCTTCCACAGATAAAGGTATTGACAGCAGGGAAGAAGCGGGTCTGGCTCTGGTTTTACAAAGTGCCACTCCAGAGGAAGACATATTCCCTCCTCCTTATACCCCTCCCACCGTGACTACGGTGCCAGCAGAAGCAGCTGTGCTCACTCCCGCAGCAGTAACCCCTCCCACTGCGCCTAGGGCAGTAGCGGCAGAGCCAGTGGAAGTGGCTGTGCTCGCTCCTGCCGCAGTAGTCCCTCCCGCCGCCGTGTATATGCCTGCAGCGGCAGTGGCACCAGCAGAAGGGGCTGCAGTGATGCCTGTGCCCACGCTCATTCCCGCAGTGGTTGTAGCCCCTCCCGCCAGGTACACATCAGCGATGCCTATGGCGGCAGTGGCTGTGGGGATGCCCATGGCCGTCCCCGCAGCAGTTGTAGCCCTTCCCACTGCTTCCCCGGTGGTGGTTCCTGCTAGGGCAGTCATTGCAGTACTGGCAGGAACTTATGTCCCAATGTCTGTGGGAGTGCCTGTGGGAGTGCCTGCGGGAGTAAAGGTTTTGGCAGCTTCGATTAACCCAGGCTCAGTACAGCCAGCAGCACCCCATTGCAGGACCTATCATTACCAAAGCTCATAGGACCCCTAGTATTGAGCCAAAGGAGGGAGAGAGAGGGCTCTCTCAGGGGAGAAAACATTGAGGAAGCTGTCCCGCCATGGACAAGAGAAATGGGTTCCACTCGGGTCACACGGAGCCAAAGGGGGGGGTCCCCCAACTGCAGGGGCCTGAAGTTCTACTCCTGAGGCTGGTGGGGCCACCTGATGAGGATGGGAGCCAGCAGTTTCTTTACTGGCCGTTTGCTACCAGTGATCTATACAACTGGCGTTTGCAGAATGCCCCTTTCTCTGAGAATCCTTGTGATCTGATTAATCTATTTGAGATTATCCTTTTCACACACATCCCCACATGGGAGGATGTGCAACAATTGTTGCAGGTGCTGTTCACCACTGAAGAATGGGGCAGGATCATCCTGGAAGCCCACAAACTGGTACCAGAGCTAAATGGTGAGCCGACAGTTGACCCTACCATTATAGATATGGGCTTCCATACTGTCCAGCCCAACTGGGATTATAACACTGCAGAACATAAGGAGAGACTTAAAATCTATAGCCAGACTCTTCTTGCGGGCCTCAAGGCACCTGCCAGATGGCTGCCAACATGAGTAAAGTATATGATGTAAGGCAGGGAGCAGAGGAAAGTCCAGCAGCATTTTTAGAACGCCTGCAGGAAGCTTTCAGGTGATACACTCCATAAGATCCAGAGGCATAAGAGACAGAGTTGACTCTGATCTTCACTTTTGTGAATCAGGCAGTGTCAGACATCAGGAAGAAGCTCCAGAAACTGGACAGGTTAGGAGAAAGAGGCATAAGAGAGTTAATGGTATAATGGGGGAAATTATTAAAGCAACTCCATGTAGTTAACAGAAGGTTTATTTAGGGATTTAGGGCAACTTACAGCAAGTAAAGGGGTTGGTCATAGGGTCCAGGAAAGGTGAGGTGCAGTCCAGTGGTGTTCTCTGGAGAACTCTGCTTGGTCCACCCTCCAACGTCCAGGATCCAGGAACCAAGAGGGCCGGCAGGGATGGATCTCCAGTCTTAAGGGCTCCCATCTCGGCCCGCCCCCAGGGGGAGGTCCTAGGTAGGCATGGCAGTTACTGGAAGCCTCAGTAAGGGTTGTGCTTCCAGTTCATAGCTGGAACTGCTGCCCACTACAATGGTGGTGGCAGAGAGAGTTTATAATAATAGGGAGAGTGCAGAATAAAGAGAAATCAGAAAGGAAAAAAAGGCAGGAAAGGAGCCTGACCAAAACTCTAGAAGCCCAGCAAGAGAGGCACCACCGACAGCCTGTTGATGTTCTGACCAATGTAGGCACTACCAGGCCCACTCTAGGACAAGGACAAATAAGACTAGATAAAGAACAATCCAAAGATAAAGAACACAAGACCCCCAGATTGGGGAAAAAATCAATGTGCATATTGCAAAGAAGAAGGACACTGGGCTAGAGAGTGCCTTAAAAAGACACAAAAATCCAAGGTCCTCCAGATAGATGTGGATAGTGATTAGGGAAGTCAGGGTTCAGCCCCCCCTCCCTGAACCCAGGATAACCCTGTAAGTAGAGGGGAAGAAGATAGATTTCATGGTGGACACAGCAGCCGAGAACTCAGTGTTACTAGAGCCAGAAGGCCCCCTATCCAATAAAAAGACATGGGTTCAAGGGGCCATGGGAACCAAACCTTATTCATGGACTGCCTGAAGATCAGTAGACTTAGGAATGTGACGGGTAACCCATTCTTTCCTAGTAATACCTGAATGCCCATACCCTCTCCTGGGCCAGGTCTTGCTCACAAAAATGTGAGCACAAATTCACTTCTCTGACAAAGGAGCAAAATTGTGTCATCAGGATGGCCGGCGACTCCAAATAATGATGACACATGACTTGGGAGAAGAATATAGGCTTCACCAGAAGCCTCCAGAGGCTGATGAGTCCATGCAAGTCTGGCTTCAGAAATTCCTCTTGGCATGGGCAGAGACTGGGAGCATGGGTTTGGCAGCCCATCACCCCTCTGTGTACGTGGAAATAAAAGCAGGCATGGACCCTGTGAAAGTTTGACAATACCCGATGCCTCTAGAGGCGAAAAAAGGGATAACTCCTCACATTAGACGATTACTGGAACTGGGTGTTCTAAGGCCTATTCAGTCAGCCTGGAACACACCCCTTCTGCCAGTCAAAAAGCCCCATACTAATGACTATTGGCCAGTCATTAAGAGAAGTAAACAAAAGGGTTATGGACATTCACCTCACTGTACCAAATCCATACACCTTGCTCAGTGCATTGCCCTCGGACCAGCAATGGTACACGGTCCTAGACCTCAAGGATGCATTCTTTAGCCTACCTCTGGTGCCCCAGAGTCAACTTTACCTCACGTTCGAGTGGCAGGACCGTGAGATTGGGGTCAGTGGACAACTAACCCGGACCCAGTTACTACAAGGCTTCAAGAACTCTCCAATCATTTTTGATGAAGCCCTCCATGAGGGCTTGGGTGAGTATTGCACCCAGAACCCAGATATCAGTCTGTTGCAGTATGTAGATGATCTGCTGATCGCAGCCACAGATCAAGAAACCTGCCTGGCAGGTACAGAGAATTTATTACAAACTCTTGGAAACCTGGTATACTGAGCTTCAGCTAAGAAGGCTCAGATCTGCAAACAACAGGTGATGTATCTGGGATATGTCCTGGAATGGGGACAAAGATGGCTTTTGAATGCACGCAAAGAGATTGTACTAAAAATCCCCACTCCCACTACTGCTAAAGGAGTGAGGGAGTTCTTAGGCACAGCCGGGTTCTGCCATTTGTGTATCCCAGGCTTCGTTGAGTTGGCAAAGTTCTTATACGACGCCACCAAAGAAGTCAGGACTTTACATGGACAGAGGACAAGCAACGGGCTTTTGAAGTCCTTAAAAAAAGGCCGCTAGAAGCCCTGGCACTCGGGCTACTGGACATCACTAAGCCCTATTACGTCAATTAGGTGGCCAGCTCAATTATTTATATATTTTATCAATATAGCTTTATTTTAGAAACAACTTATGGAACAGGGGGGAGGGAGCAGTTACAGGGACCAACAAGAGAGTGACGCAATCCAGAGGAGAATTCTAGCTCGGTCTTCAATCTGCCTTCCAAGACAAGTGATCCCGAAACGGCGGAGCAAAGCGAGAGAGCGGTCACGTAGCATCCCAGATTTTTAAGGGGCTCAGGTTTTGACCACGCCTTAAAAGGCAGGTGTTAGCTGCCTGGCTAAAGGGGCCACCTTACAGCTAAAAGCCAAAATAGCTCTCCACTACAAAGCCCTTTTATCTGTTTGTGGATGAACATAAAGGATAGCAAAGGGAGTGCTTACCCAGACAATAGGACCATGGAAACAGCCAGTGGCTTACTTGTCAAAGAAACTAGACCCCGTAGCAGCAGGGTGGCCCCCGTGTCTGTGCATTATAGCAGCAGTGGCCCTCCTAGTTAAGGATGCTGATAAGCTAACTTTGGGACAAAAACCTCACGATAGGTACCCCACATGCTCTAGAAGGTGTGGCTGGAAATGTATGGACCACGTTTGATTTGGGGGCCTTCAAGAGTCCCCTTAAGGCGTTTCCCGATGGCAAAAGGTTACCTTGTATATCTATTACTGATCTGCACTCATTGGTCCAATGTCGGCCTTTGCCACATCTTCTACATAATCTAGAAGGTTGAGGTCTCCCATTTGGGTTATTTGTAGAAGGCGTATTGCTTCTAGGAGCACCCCATGTACAGTTTTTACTTATATGACCT
>LZPO01087452.1:79649-90512 GCA_001675575.1 Neotoma lepida | reverse complement strand
GATAACTTTTCAGGTACCAACAGCCTTAAATCCAGCTACTCTGTTACCTGACCCAGATCTGGAGGCACCACTACATGAATGTACAGGAATACTGGCTCAGGCTCACTGCATCCNACCGGAACTCAGAGACACCCCCTACCAAATNCTGAGGAAACCTGGTTCTCTGATGGGAGCAGCTATGTGAAAGANNGAATGAGGTATGCTGGAGCAGCTGTCATCACATCAGATAAGGTAATCTGGGCAGCACCAATGCCAGTGGGGACATTGGCTCAGAGGGCAGAACTGATAGCCCTAACTAAGGCCCCAGAGCTGGGGCATGGGAAAAGGATCAATATTTACACTGACAGTCTCTANGCCTTTGCCANGGCCCATGTCCATGGGGCCATTTACAAAGAGAGAGGGCTCCTAACTGCAGAGAGAAAGACTATCAAAAATAAGGAAGAAATTCAAAACCTCCTTAANGCCTTATAGGGGCCCCTGAAAGTGGCTATAATTCATTGCCCAGGGCATCAGAAGGGTGATNGGCCAATACCAAGAGGCCAATACCACTTAGCCNACCAGGCTGCCCGGGAAGTGGCCATAACATCCCCCCTAGTGCCTGTCTTGCTAGATCCTGGCCCACCTGCATTGCCAGAAACTCCTGTTTATATTGAGGAAGACATGTCTTGGATTAAGACCCTCCCCAAGACTCAATGTCATGAAGGCTGGTGGAGGACTGCTGATAATAAAATTATTTTGCCAAGGCAGTTAGGACTTAACCTCNTATGCCGAATACATCGTGTCTCCCACATNGGCACCCGATGGATGCAGGACTTGTTAAGACACTTAGAAGTAGAAATACAGAATGGAAATCAAGCTATAAAAAATCTGGTCAGTAATTGTAGAGCTTGCCTCCTAACCAATGCCACTAACAACCCCAGGAATCCTGGAACGCGAATAAGGGGTAAGAGACCAGGTACATACTGGGAAGTTGACTTTTCAGAGATGAAGCCTGGTAAGTTTGGCTATAGATACCTACTGGTGTTCATTGACACCTTTTCCGGATGGACTGAAGCATATCCCACCAAGCACGAGACGGCTCAGATTGTGGCAAAAAGGTTATTGGAAGACATCCTGCCAAGGTATGGGTTTCCTGTAATGATAGGGTCAGATAATGGACCAGCATTTGTGTCCCAGGTGAGTCAAAGTCTAGCCACTATCCTGGGGATTGATTGGAAGTTACATTGTGTTGGGCCTGCAGTCCTCCCTCTGGAATGAGAAGTGAGAACAGCTTGAGGTTTCTGCATGAACATTGTGTTTTGTTCCCTCCAGCCTTGTTTGGCCAAGCAGATGCTGAGAAAAGGAAGTTCAATCTGTTTACAAGGAGGTTAGAGAGATACATTGTATTTTACCACTGCCCTTGGATGCTTCCCTTCCGTGCTGTGGCCACTGGGGTGGGGGGGTTGTGAGACATATATAAGGTTCCCCTGAGCTTCAATAAACAGCATTCTTCCTTCAAGAGTGACCCACGTCTCTTGTGCTTCATTTCAGTCTCCAGCCCCTTGCCCACCTCGCAGTTCCCAGTAGTGCAGGCACCAGAACATTGTGCTTACAGATCCCAGAGTTCAGCCAAAGTAGAACGAATGAACTGGACCCTAAAAGAGGCCTTGACTAAATTAGCCTTAGAGACTNGCGTAGATTGGGTCACTCTTTTTCCCTTTGCCCTCTATCGTNTAAGGAACTCTCATTACCAGATGGGTTTGACCCCTTTCGAGGTCTTGTTTGGAACCCCTCCCCCATTATCCCTAATCTTCAGTCTGAACTCAGAGCTGAGATAGATGATCAAGATGTACTCAATTCTCTTAAGTGTCTTTGTCATGCACACAGACATGTCTGGCCTAGACTTAGAGCCCTCTATGAGTCTGGTAACCCCCCTGAGCCCCAAAGGTTTCAGCCCCAAGACTGTGTCTACATCCGCCNTCATTGACAAGGGACCCTCAAGCCATGATGGAAGGGACCCTTCGTCGTTTTGATGACCACACCAACAGCNCTGAAGATGGATGGAGTTGCTGCCTGGGTGCACTGCAGTCACGCACGGCCCTCCGACCCGTTCGTCCAGAGGGGAGACTATGGGAAGGAAGAATGGGAGGCAGCCTGACACCCAACCAACCCGCTCAAGATCAGACTCAGGCCACGAGGCCCATCCCAANTCGAGACCACATCGTGATGACCTTGATAATGGCTCTTCTCCTGCCCACAGTTTCATCCAACCCTCACACGCCCTGGGAATAGACTTGGGTGATTACCTCTAAAAATGGTGACCAAATCCAGGTGGCCTCTGCAGAGGCACCTCAAGGTACTTGGTGGCCAGACCTTAAAAGAGACCTATGTGACTTGGCAGCTGGCTCCTGGGATGTGATGAACCAAGACCTGGGGAAGGGGCTCCCTGAATGTGAGGGTCGGGAATGATGTAACTCCATACTTTGCCCTTCCTCGGGAATAAGAAGAATGAAGGGATTAGGTGGAAACTGGATAGGCTGTAGCCACTATTATGTTAATTAGATGGCCAGCACAGTTATTTATATTTTAACAAGATAGCTTTATTTTAGAAATAACTTACGGAAAGAGGGAGGGAACGAGTATAGGAATAGAAATGGAGAGTGACGCGATCCAGCGAAGAAATCTGGTCCGGTCCTCAGCCTGCTTCCGAGTCCGCAAGCGATCCAGGAGCAGGCTGGTCACATAGGCATCCCTAGGTTTTAGGGGGCTCTCCGTGAACCACGCCCTAGGAGGAGGTCTTAACAGGTGTCATGGTTACCTGTTGTCACAAAAGGGGGCTGTCCCATAGCCAAAAGCCGAAACAGCTATCCACTACAAGCCACCCATCACTTTGACGATATCTGAGAAACATCCCTATCTATGTGTGCCCTGGGGGAGGACGGGATAGGTCAGGAGCTAACAAGTGTGGGGGGCCAACCGATTTCTTCTGTAAAGAATGGGGATGTGAAACATCTAGAAACACCTATTGGATACCCAACTCCTCCTGGTATCTCATAACAGTGGCCAGAAATCACTCTGGACCAGGGCTCACCCAAAACTACTGCAGGGGGTACTTAATGGCCTACATAGGAGTTAGCTCAGACCCCGTGGGACAATGGGTAGGGTGGGGAGAGTGAGTAAAATATCAGTGCAACCCTCTAGTTATCAGGTTTACAGAAAAGGGACGGGAATTTACAGATTGGCTGAGAGGGAGGACATGGGGATTAAGGCTTTATCAGGAAGGCTATGATCATGGTCTGACTTTTCACCCTAAGTAAAAGATTGAGCCCATCCACCAATAGCCCTTGGGCCCCACCATCATCCTAGCCCCTCCCCCTAAACCCAAACCAACCTCAGGCCCTCAGACGTCTATTGCAATCAGCACATCAATGCAGCCTCACACCCATACACAACAATCTCAGATGATTACAGCTCCATATATTCCTAGGGCAAGCCTTCCTGCAGCTCCAGACGCCCACCGGTCAGAAGACCTGCTTCTAGGGATTGTAGCTCAGTCTTTTTCAGTCCGTAATGCTTCAGAGCCTGATTTGACCACGGCTTGCTGGCTTTGCTATGACATGGCTCCTCCTTATTGCCATTAGGAACGTTTAGTCAAACTTCAGACTCCACACAATGCCGATAGGGGTCTACAGAACAGCTGACTCTCCAGCAGATTGTGGGAGCTGGAACATGTGTTGGAAAAGTCCCAGCTAACCGACAATCCTTATGTAATTCTTCTCAGACCAGCCCTACAGGGGTCTTCTACCTAATTCCCCACAATGATACCTGGTGGGCATGTTCCACTGGCCTTACCCCCTGTATCCATACTGTAACTCTTAGACGGACTGAGGGCTTCTGCACATTAGTTCGCCTGGTCCCTAGGCTCATTTATCATGCCGAGGATGAATTCCTTGACGAGATTGGGAACATACACGTCAGAACCAAAAGGGAACATGTGACTGCTTTAACTCTCAGTGTCTTATTGGGAGCCAGCCTCATTGGGATGGGGACTGGGACAGCGTCCCTGATCACCCAGAATCAACATTATTCCAATCTCTGAGCAGTCATTGACCTAGACATAGAGAAATTAGAAACCTCAATCTCCCACTTACAGGAATCTTTGACCTCCTTATCGGAAGTGGTCATGCAAAATAGAAGAGGGCTGGACCTTATCTTTTTACGACAAGGGGGACTATGTGCAGCCCCGGGAGAGGAATGCTGTTTCTATATAGACCACTCTGGTTGGTTAAGGACTCCATGGCCAAAGTAAGGGAGGGCCTTAGCAAATAGAAAAGAGACAGGGAGGCCAGCCAGGGATGGTTTGAATCTTGGTTATAACAGTTCCCCCTGGCTAACAACTCTAATTTCCACTCTTTTGGGCCCACTACTGCTACTGATTTTCATACTCACCATTGGGCCCTGTCTCTTAAATAAGTTGATGCAATTCATCAGAGAAAGGTTAGGGACCATCCAATTGATGGTACAGAGGACTCAAACTCAATATGAGATCCTCAACCAGGATATAGAAATGAGTCGCCTGACTCAGGGTAGACATTGNGAACTGGGAAATGACAACCCATGATTGGGTGTCCTTGAGTTACTAGGAGAGGAGGGAATGAAAGGAGAAAGAGACTGATAGACCCCAAAACTCAGGGTACTACCTTCTCGGGAAGAGGGGCCCCCAGAAACCCAGACTCCAGTCCAGTCGATGCAATCTGCAAGAGGATTTATTTTGAGTAAACANTTGTACAATTGGGCCCCCTTGCTCCACAGAGCAAGAGAAGCCCCGAACTGAAATCACACACAGTTTTTAAAGGCAAAAATCACAGAATTACTAGGGTTGGGACATTCCAGAGCCAAATGATCATTATCTCCTGGATGTTTTGTGACATCCTGCGACGTCCTGTGGTCAAGCAATTGAGGCTCTTCCCGAGAACTTTGGGAGGTTTACATAAGGTCATAGTGGCTTTCCCCGGAACTCCTGTGATTGCCCTAACTACATTTAAGCAGTTATCTCTTTTCCAGGAACCTCCCTTTGAAGTGGAGCAGTGGCTGGGCAATCTTAACAGAAATCTTGACCTCCATTAAACAGTGGTTTAGCAATTCTGCTCTGGCTTTAGCTTTTCGACCCTAAGGGAGGGGTTTCAGGCCTAAAGAGTATGGGGGTTACAGGCCTAAGGAAAGTTGGGGTCTTACAAGACAACTCTCCCCTTTTCCCACTTCTAAAAAGTATTTACTGACCAGAGTTTTTGGAGCTGACCTAAATTTTGAACTGAATGGGAGAGTAAGGTCAAAATGATAAGTCTATCTTGGGCCCAGCAAAAGCAGGATACAGACAATATAAATCCTGACTGACCACAAGTTGAACTCTGTGGGAACAGACCTGAAATAACAAACCTAAATGTATATATCCTGAGCCCAGCAAAAGCAGGATACACACAACATAAATCCTAGCCAACCACCAGTTGACCTCTGTGGGAATATATATATCCTGAACTCAGCAAAAACAGGACATAGGGAATGAAAAATTTATGCCTCTATAGATACCCTGCATGCTTTTAGAGAAACCTCATCCCTAGCCCCCCTCCCCTTGGTATATAATCTTCTATACATATCCCTTTTCTATATAAGCCACTTGAAACAAAGAACAGGGCTTCCCCCCCTCCCCCGCTCTCGCTGTGTCGAGTAGTGGGAACGGAGCCATTGGCCAGGATTTGAATAAAGGAAACCTTTTGCTTTTTACATCAGAGTCTAGTCTCTGTGGTGGTTTTGTGGGGTGGAGAAGGTGCCCAGAGCATAACATTTCTTTCTCTTTTATTGGTAAGTACCAATAAAGTAGTGTTTCCTTGACCTCGATACAGTCTCTGATATTCTTCTGTTTGTTGTAGTCTATTGGTATTTTCCACTGTGGATTTTATTCATTTAATTTGTTTCAACATCTTTGCATGATTTATTCTGCATGTTGTTGGTTTTTTTCACCTCCTGAAATGACTTGTTTTGTTTTTCTGCTGGTTTGAACATCATTAAAATCACTCATCGTTTTACAAGCTAGACTCTTGAGTTCCTTACCTGGCACTTCAGCCACTGGAGTTTCTTGGATTTGTGAACTTGTAGAGGAGTTGTCTTTTCTCTTCACATTGCCTGTGTTTTTAAGTTGCAATTGTGCATCTGTTGTGATACGTGCCTCTTCAGGTTTTAGATGGGAGTCTTGCCAAGCTTCCTGTTCTTTAGGGCTCAATCCTAAGTACTGCTCAGTGAGGCTACAAGCAACCACCACTACCAGTCAGCAAAATAGTAGCAACCCCATTTTAGCTGGTGTTGTATTAAGCTGAAGCCTGGCCTGGTCAGTGTTGTATAATATTAAAAGGAACCGCCTTTAATATTATACTTTCCAGGGGCCCAGAAGGAAAACTACACAATGGCGAGATTAATTTTCGGGAAATGAATCTAAGTACACTGAGCTCTATGTTCGTCTACTTTATTTCTCTGGCATAGAATCCTATCTACACAGCTTGAGTTCTGTTCTCATGCCTATTTCTTTTTTGTTTAATTCTCTCTATATTTATCTAGTGTCCCCTCTAAGTTCTATCTTAATTCTCTCCTCTTAATTCCGCCTCATCTGGGTCCTTCTCACCTCGTCCTTACCCCTCTAGTACTTTCCCATCTGGCTCTTCCTCATCTCCCATCCTGTCCTCAAGTCCTCCAGTCCGATCCTCCTCTCCGTCCTATTCCTCTCTGTTCTCTGTCCTTGAGTTCAGTTCTCTGAGCTATATTGTTATAAATCCAATTAAGGCAATCCTCCCCCTACAGCCAGGTCACCAGGCCTGAATTCCTGCAAGGTCATAAAGGCAGGTAAGAGTTTCCTGAGGCAGTGATTGTCAGGCTTTCTTTTACAACCTGAAAATGGAGTGGTTAAAGGAGGAGGTTGGCTGAGGCTGATATCAGTTAGTATATCAGAAAGGGGAATTGATGTGCTCAACCTACATTCCTAGAAGTGGTTAGTTGAGTTAGGGGGTCTACAAAGTTAGTAAGGTTGTAAAAAGGAGGGTCCGAGCGAAAATGTGCAAAGCTATTACTTAGGGTCCACCTGACCTAGGTGGTGTCTCCATGAGGAATTTACCTTAATTCAAGAATTTTATTATGTGGTGGTCTGGACTGTTATTTCTGTTAGTCCTGGAATGTGGCTAAGGGAGATATCTGATTCTAGTGCTAAAAGGAGAAAGGGATGGGCCTGAGGGAAGAGATCTTTCCCGGAGTAGCTTTGCTTTCCAAATACCTCAGGAGTATATGTCCAAAGAGTGATCAGGCTACACTGTAGCAATTCTTAGGAAATAATCAATTGGGAAAGCTATGAAGGCACACATGATATTCATAACATAAAACAGCTGATATATAACAAGCCAAATAGCACCAAATACTCCCTGGAATTTGGCTTCCTCTGAAGAAATTCCTTGATCCCTACAGGTAGTGGCTTTGCTATAACCAGCTGAGTTCTTATAATATATTCCTGTGGCCCGTAGCAGGTCAGTTGTCCGTTTTAGTATGCTGTACACAGAAGAATGCAGGGTCACCAGCTTCTGTGGCCTTCACAGCCCTTGCTGACTGCTGCCTTCACTTGTCATGTGTCCATGTGAAAACCTCTCCCACTTCATGCCTATCTCCTGTGGTTGTCTGCTACCCAGACCCGGTGCCTTCACGTCCCCAGGCTTCCTGGATTGTAATTGCTTCTTGATTTCAGATAACCAGAGTAGCCCACTCTCAAATAATCAGCCCACACTCAACACGGAACCTGGCTGTATCACTCAATGAAATGGGAAGCAACAAAATAGATGTTTTTCTTCAGTGCTGGCCTGTCACCCTGGAGGAATCACTGTCATACTCCTCTCCCCATGCCCACACAGATTTGAAGCATACATGAACTGTAGGCTTGCCCTGTGGCCAGGACTGTTATTCTGTTTTTTTCCTTTTTAAATTGTGTGTGTGAGTGTGTGTATACATGCGCACACACGTGCCATGCTGTGCATATGGAGGTCAGATGACAACTTTCAGGAGTCACTTCTCCTTTTAACATAGGATTTAGGGAGTACACTTAGGTCGTGAAGCTTTTGTGGCCAATGCCTTTGTCCATTTCCTGGATGAGAAAATTGAGGCTGAGAAAGGCTAAGTGATGACTAATGAGTAGCAGACCTTGAAGAGTGTTGTATCCAAGTCAAGCTAAATCCAGAGGCTATACTTCTATGCAAATTGGCTGCTCTGGGCTAGGAACATAGCTTGGTAATTGTTTACTTAGCACAAGTCTCAGGACTTCACTGCAGTGTAGTCGAAAGTTTGTCCGGTCGCGCCCGGCTCCCACAGCCACTTAGACCCAAGTAAACACACAGAGGCTTATATTATTTTTCAAACCATGGCCGTGGCAGGCTTCTGGCTAGCTAGCTCCTACATCTCAAATCAACCCATCTTTATAAATCTATGTCACCACGTGTTCCACGTGGCTTTACCTGTGTGCCGTTATATCTGTTCTCTCGATTGCAAAATGGCCTCCCCCTGCTCTGCTCTTTCCTTCTCGTTCGAATCTCCCGCCTAACCTTATTCTGCCTCACCATTGGCCAAACAGCTTTATTTATCAACCAATCAGAGCAACACATTTTCAGAAAGACATTTCCATCACTGCAGCACCACACACACACACACACATCCAGTAGGTTGTCCAAGAATGTACTGCTGCCAGAAGAAAGCCATTTTTTTTTTGAAAGAGTAAACATACAGTTTAGTGTTTATGTTACAGGAAATGCNTTTTTAGATGATGCTTTGTAATTTACTAAAAAGCACTCTAATTTTACAGAACTTCATCTTGCCTCTGCTTATGGCCATCCAGAAGTGGTGACTCTCTTAGTGGAGAGAAAATGTGAGATTGATGCCTGTGACGGCAAGGACAGCACAGCTCTCATCAAGGTACACAGCAACGAGCAGTTCAAACTGACTTGGGGGAAAAGAAATCNATTTCATGTAGATATAGTAATAATGAAACCTATAATGTGCTTATCTTCAACTCTTAAACTGATTATCTATTTCTTGATGCAATAACGACAGGCCATACAATGCCAGGAAGAAGAATGTGCGGCTATACTGCTGGAACATGGTGCCGATCCGAATGTAGTGGACAGCAGTGGCAACACTGCCCTGCACTATGCCGTCCTCAGTGAGAACACATCCATGGCGGCCAAACTGCTTGCACACAATGCAAATATAGAAGCCAAAAATAAGGTATAATAATAACTTTATTTCCTAATAACCAGAGTACATTTATTAGTGACATATTGTGATGGTTGTTCTGGTCACCAAGATCTGATTGAGAAAACACACTTCTGTGTATTTTTGTGAGGATAGTTTCAGAAATGATTAGATCATGAGGACACTGGATNTAATCAGTGTTTTAACCCATTGGTGGAANCTAAGTTTGAATATAATTGCTCCTTAAAGGCACTTTATTGTGATAAAAAGAATCCATACATCAGTACTAGAAACTCANTGATTAAACCATTGCCTTATTTTCTTTTTATTACATTTGTGTATTTATTTGTGGACATAGGATGTGTATGTGTGCCACAGCAGGCATGTGGAGATCAGAGGACAACTTTAGGGAATTGCTTCTGTCCTTTTACCATATGGGTCTCAGAGTTGAACTTGGGTTGACAGGCTTGGCAGTTAGAACTTTTACCTGCTGACCCATGTCCCCCCACCNACCCACCTACTCAACTTCATTTTTAAAAGATTTGCTTTTTACCCTTTTAGAAAAATTAGATGTTTTAGGGGCTGGAGAGATGGCACAGTGGTTAAGTGCACTCCTTGCCTTACAAAGGACCTGAGTTCTGTACCTAGCACCCACANGGTGGCTCACAATCAGCCATAAGTCCTATTCCAGGGGCCCAACACCTCTTATTCTTTGTCTTTAACTGCTCTTGCATCTAGGTCGTTCTTGTTTTCCTGAGACTGTGAGGTGCATCCTTAGGTTATTTGTTTGAGAGTACTCTGATGTTTTCATGTAAGCACTCAAAGCTGTAACGCTCCTCTTGGAGCCTCCTTCAGTGTGTCCCAGAGGTTNTGGTGAGGTGTGTGTCCTTTTTCATTTGATTCTAGGACCTTAAAAATCTCCACCCCACCCCCAATTTCTCCATTCACCAGATATTTGTGTAGTTTCTTTGCTTTTGATTTCCAGTTTTACTTCACTATGATTATACAAGAAATTATTTTGGTTCTTTTTTACTGTTAGGCTTGATTTATGGTCTAGAACGTGGCATGTTTTAGAGAAGTTTGCATAGGCTGCTGTGAAGAATGTGTTGTGGGACATACTCTGTGGAGATCAGTTAAGTTATACACATCTAGATGTGCTAGAACGTGGCATGTTTTAGAGAAGTTTGCATAGGCTGCTGTGAAGAATCTGTCTCTTATACACATCTAGATGTGTATAAGAGACAGGATTTATGGTCTAGAACGTGGCATGTTTTAGAGAAGTTTGCATAGGCTGCTGTGAAGAATGTGTTGTGGGACATACTCTGGAGAGCAGTTAAGTGCATTTGAGCTGTGGTGTACTTTAACTCGGAAGTTTCCTGCTTGATTCTTGATTTGAGTGAACTGTCTAAAGATTAGACAAGGTGCTGAAGTCATCTACTATTATTGTATCAAAATCTGACCTTCAGTGTCCATTGTGATTTTGTTAGTTTTTCTGTCATCAGATTGCTGTTTGTCCTCTCATTTGTCACCTCTTAATCTTACTGCTGTTCTGCAGTTGTGGACACAATAGCTCTCCTGTTCATCTGTTCCTCTCATGGAATTTGGGAGTCCTTT
>LZPO01087452.1:66283-76650 GCA_001675575.1 Neotoma lepida | reverse complement strand
GGGGTGTCTCTGAGTAGCTCTGGCTGTCCTGGAACTCACTTTGTCAATCATGCTGGCCTCTGCCTCGAGTAATGGGATCAAAGGTGTGCACCACCATGCCTAGTGGTTGGAATGTTTTTCAATTCGTTTTTATTATATGTGAATGCTACTGAGTTTTGTAGTCTGCAAATTTCCTGAAACTATTTATTAAATCTGAAAGATTTCTGGTGGAGCCTGTAGGGTCTTTTAAGTGTAGAATCACATCATTTGTGAATAAGATTAATTTGACTCCTTCCTTTTCCAATTTTATCCCTTTTATATCTTTCATCTTCTTGTTTGTCCTAACACTTCTTGAACTATGGTATGTTCTACCTATTCTTAATTTCTTCAAGCCCTTCATCATCTCTGCACGATAAGCTTTGTCAAAAGCTTACTCTGCATCCATTGGGAGAATCATGTGATTTCTCTCAAGACGGATCCTTAAGACTAAGCTTTTGAAGAGACTTCAATGAGACAGGATACAGTTGGCTTGTTTCTGAATTAGGAAGAATGAGGGGGACATGGGAGGGATTGGAGGGAGCAGAGATGAGGTAGAAATGATGTAATACAGTACAATATGAAATTCTCAAAAACTATTTAAAATAATAGACTAGTTTGCTATTCATTAACTTTGTATTGAAGTACAATTACCACTTTTGTCATTGTTGTTGTTAGGTAGAGTGTTCTACCCCAGGCTGGCCTTTTAGCCAGCTATGTAACTGAGAAAGACCTTGAACTTGTGACCCTCCTGCCTGTACCTTCCCAGTGCTAGGATTATAGACACAAATTACAATGTCCTGCTTATGTTATGCTGGAGGTGGAACCCAGGACAAGCACTCTACCAACTCAGCTACATCCACAGTCCCCAATATATATATTTTTTCTTCCATCAAGTCTTATTATCCAGGAACATTTTCTATTTGTTGAGACCTTGATTTGTGTTTTTATACTTTTGTTTCTTCTAGATGTTGTTTTTACCGTTGTTAAAGAAGCTCTCCATTTTTATTAAATTTATTTTTTTGTTTTGTGAACTCAGATCATCAGCTTAGCAGCAAGTGCCTTTACCCATTGAGCCTCTCACCAGCCCTTTATTGTCTTTTCTGAGAAATCTTACTAATGTGAATAAAGCTATTAATTTTATCTTTTACCTATATCAATTTATATATTGTAAATTAAGAATTTTGGTGATAATTTTTATAATAGTCTTGAGTTTTCTAAGCGAATAATTGTATAATTAAGAATAGTTGTTTTGCCAGGTGGTGGTGGCGCATGCCTTTAATCCCAGCACTTGGAAGGCAGAAGCAGGTGGATCTCTGTGAGTTTGAGGTCAGCCTGATCTACAGATTAAATTCCATGGCTACAAAGAGAAACCCTGTCTCAAAACCAAAAAAAAAAAATTAGTAGTTTTACAAATTCTTCAACTGTATATGCTATTCTTACTTAAACTTAAATACTATTTAAACAAATTAAAATTAAAATTATTTAAATTTACTTAATTTTGTACATTAATTAGAATAATTGTCAAACTTTTCTTTCCTGATTTTAAATGAAATATTTGTGTTTTGCCATTTAAAAGTGATGTCTATTTTTTTTTTAGATATGATATTTGTTATGTTTGTGTCTTAAGGCTTCTATTGCTATCATGATATCAGATAGAAGAGAAATTCCAGTGACTGGTATCATTTAAAGATGTGACTTGGGCTTCACCCAGGAGGAGTGGCAGAACCTGGGACACCAGCCATCCGTCCCTATACAGGGATGTGATGTTGGAGAACTATAGCTACTTGTCTCTGTGGGTAATGCAAATAACATTTGTGTATCCTTCAGTTATGAAGCATTTGGGCACTTTGTAGAGTTTAATGATATTTTGATTGAGACACTCTTGATCAGTGTTGGGTACCAGAAGATTGTGGTGTGTGTATGTATGCACGTGTGTGTGTGCATGTGTAATTCATGTGTTAGAATCATATGGCATAATGTGTGTGTGGAAGTCAGAGAACAACCTTGAGTGTCAACCCTGGCCTTCCACTTTGTTTGAGACTCTCTCTCTCTCTCTCTCTCTCTCTCTCTCTCTCTCTCTCTCTCTCTCTCTGCCACATATACCAGGTTAGCTGGCCTGCAATTGTCCAAGGAGTCTCCTGTCTCCATTATAATTCTGTTCTGGGATTATAGTTACTCACACCACACACCTGAGGGTTGTGAGGATTCAAACTCAGCAAACGCTGAGTTCAGCAAACGCTTTACCCACTGATTCATTTCCCCAGCCCTGAAGATACGTCTGTTCACTTCTCTGTTGAGATGTTCCAGGAGCCTCATGTTTCCACCTGAAGATATTTCTGTCCATTTATCTATTGAGATGTTCCTGGCGTCTCATGCTTCCACCTATATTAGAAGACATGGTGTCTGGGCTGCTGGCCCGTGTCCTTAACTATTTCTGTTAACAGTGTGTTGTATGGATAAGCCAGAGGTGATCTTCAAGCTGGAACAAGGAGAGGAACCATGGAGTGTGGGAAGCCTTTTTATTTTCTCGCATCTTCTTCAGTTTCTTTCCTCAGTACCTTAAAGTCTTTACTAGTGGTTAGGTTTAGTTCAAGTTTTTGTTTNTTTGTTTATGGCAGTTATGAATTTTCTTGATTTCTTTTTCAGCATGTTTGTTATTTATGTATAGGAAGGTATAGTGGTTTGAATAGGAATGGTCCCCATAGATTCATGTGTTTGAATGCTTGGCCCATAAGGGAGTGGCACTCTTAGGAGTGTGTTCTTGTTTGAGGAAGTGTGTCACTGTGGGGCAGACTTTGAAATTTCATATGCTCAAGCCATGCCCAGTGTGGCACACAGTCTCCTTTTGCTGCCTGCGGATCAAGATGGAGAANTCTCAGCTCCTTCTTCAGCACCATGTCTGCCTGCACGCCAGCATGTTTCCTGCCATGACCATAATGGACTAAAGCTCTGACACTGTAAGCCAGCCCCAATTAAATGTTTTCCTTGATAAGAGTTGCAATGGTCATGGTGTCTCTTCACAGCAATAGAAACCTAAACTAAGACANAGGCTATTTGAGTTCAGTGTTAGTTTTGTGTCCTGCCACTTTCTGAAAGTACTTATCAGATGTAATGAGTTTTCTTATGGAATCCTTAGGGTCTGCATTATAACACCTGCTGATAAANACATTTTAACTTCATCCTTCCCTATTTGTTTGCTTTTTATTGGCTGATCTTGTCTTACTATTGCTATTTTAGCTAAGACTTCAAGTACTATATTGAGTAAGAATATCTATATGGATACCCTTGTATTTATATAGATTTNAGTGGAAACAGTTTGAATTTTTCTCCATTTTGTATAATGTTGGCCATAGGTTCTTCATATGTACACTTTTATTATATTGAAATATGTTTCTTCCATTCCTAGTGTCTTTGGAACTTTTTCATGGAGGAATGTTAGATTTTGTCAAAAGCCTTTTTTCCTGGTTTTNTATATATTGACATGATCATTTGAGTCTTTAAGTAAATGTATGTGATGAATTACATTTATTAACTTGTATATGTTGAAATATCCCTACATCTCTGAAATGAGGGCATCTTGATCATGGTGAATGATCTTTTTAGGTGTTCCTGCATTCAGCTTGTAAGTACTTTATTGAGAAGTTTTGCATCTGTGTTTATCAGTAAAACTTACCTATAATTTTCTTTGTTGTTGTGCCTGTATGTGGTTCTTTGTTTGTTCTGTTTCTTTGAGACAGGGTTTCTCTGTGTAGCCCTGGCTGTCCTGGAANTCTCTGTAGACCAGGCTGGCCTTGAACTCACAGATATCTACTTGCCTCTACTTCCCAAGTGCTGGGATTACAGATGTGCACAACTACACCTGGCTTTACGTCATTTTNGTAGGAGGGTGTTTGTTTTTATAGGGCTCCCATGGAGCTTTTGGAGTCATTCAACTTCTCATTTCCAGTGTGTTAGGTTGATTCCTTTTTTCAGTATTTATCTCTTTATTGGATTCCACAATACCCGATATTGACTTTCTAATTTCATCCAGCTACTTGTGTTCTCTCAAAACTCATGTAGGACTTTGTGTTCTCTTTGATAGCTGTAAATATACTTATAATCACTCTTTNGAGTCTTTGGGATTTCATCTAACTTACTTCTATCAGAGGTCATTACTGTGGAAGTCACTATTTTCTAAGGCATCATGTTGCCTCAGTTTTTAACATTTCTTGTGTTTTTCTCCTTGTGACCCATGCATGTGGGCCAGGTCATTGGTTGGATTTTTTAAAATCACCCTTATTGTTCTACTGGAAATATTTGCAGTGTTTCAGGGGGATTAGATTGTGGTAGGGTTGAGGTATCATACTTCTCAGCTAGCTGGGGTTTAACTCAAGAGACACTCAGCCCATGTATTTGGGGGACTANGGTCAANCCTCAGTATTACACCAAGAGTAGAGTAGTCTGCATAAATAATAATTGTAAGGGTAGGCCCACCAAGAAATATAACAATAATAAAAACCAATCACTACTTCAATTTGAATTTTTATGTACCCTAAGATATTAAATACTGTTGGTTTGTATGAAAAGGAAATGTAAAATGTGTTTTAGTCTGGGGGTGTACAGCTCAGTCTATATATAGAAAACAAGTGTACAGCTCAGTCTATATACAGAAAACAAGCCTAGCATGTGTAAGGCTCTTGTTTAATTCCCCAGCACCAAGGGGGGAATATATGTGTTCCCTGTATACAGTGGAAATTAGAGTAATTGCTAACCTAGCTTAAATGGATGGATTCTATTAAGGATGGAGTCTATCAAAACTCATGCAAGGATAAACTCTCAATGTATATATTAATAAATAGGCNTATCTTAAGAATTTAATTAATATTTAATAATCTTCCAAACATGAAATTCCAGAACCAGATGGTTCCACTGATGAATTCTACCAGACATCTTAGGTAGAAATACCAACAGTTCTATTTTTCTCAGAAGGTAACAGGAAAAAGCATGTCCTCTAACTTGTTATTCCGTGTGGTAGTGTACTCTACCACCCAACTCAGACATTCCAAAAGTGAAAACTACTGGCCACTATGTGTCATGAAAATAGACAAAGAAATCATCAAGAAATCATCAAATCAACTGTGTGTAAAAAGAGTTATTCAGCATAACCAGGAGTGATTTATTACAGATACTCAAGACTGGTTTAACAATGAATAATCAGTATAACCTATCATATCAATAGGCTGGTAGTGAACTATGATTATATTGATACTGGTCATATCAATACATGCTGAACAAGCATTTGATGATATTCCATACCCACTCATGAGAAAACCTCTCAGCTAACAGGTCTATGGGAAAGGAACTCCAGTATCGTAAAGAATTACTACATTATAGCTAGCATCATGCTTTAAAAAAGATTTGTTCTCTCACTCTGTCTCTGTCTCTGTCTTTCTCTCTCTCTCTCTCTCTCTCTCTGTGTGTGTGTGTGTGTGTGTGTGTGTGTGTGTTTTAAATGCTACAAAGGTACATGCAGGTGCCTGCACAGGGCAGATGAGGGCCCTGGAGCTCGAGTTACAAGCAATTGTGAGCTGCCCAGTGTGGATGCTGAGAACCAAACTCTGGTCCTTTGAAAGAGCAACATGCACTCTTAACCACTGAGCTCTCTCTAGCCCCTGAACACTACACTCAATGGCTTAAATACAGACGCATCCTAGCTAAAATCAGGAAGAATGCAAAGATGCTCCCCCTGCTTTTCAGCAGCTTTCTCAAAGTCCTAGTAAATGGAATAAAACACATCATTCTAAGACACAGTTTTGAAGGTCTGAAGGGTTCCTGCCCGTCAGCCCAGCTGCTCATCTCACAACAGGCCAATTAAGGTAGGAGACAAAGTATTGANGCAAGAAGGTAGAGAACTATTCTACAATTTGTCTAAAGAAGATGAGGACTTTTCTCATAAAGCCCTTCTTATCCAGAAGCTGATGGGAATGGTCTGTTGGGAGTGACCAGTCAGTGGTTCTCACAGCGGGTGAGATGGACAATGTTCTTTTATGTTTATTATCTAGTCCTGAGATGTTTCTGATTTTTTTTTGCAAGTTCTAGAAGGAAAGATCATATCCTCAAGCTATGTCTGTCACCAATTTGTTATGTATTGTGCAATGGACAGGCCAGAGTGGAGTGCATAGCTGCCTGAGGCCCTCCTGCTGATTGTTAGGTAAGTGTGAACCATCACACTACAGAAACACCCTTGCCTTGCTGAGTGTGAAACTCTGGTACACTTGAATGAGTTTCCCTTGTTAGGTGTCATGGTTCTACAGTCTTGAGGCATTTGTGGTAGTCCTTCAGACCTGGTTACTTACTACTTAAGGAGGAACACACAACGGGAACTGGAAAAGGAGAACCTGACCTGATGGAACTTGAATGCAGGTCTGCATTCTAAAAATTAATTGATATATTAACTAAAGAATTTAAAGGCAAACTAAATGAATACTCTCTAAACAACACTTCTCAATGGGATAAGCTAGAATTTTAGCCCCCAGTCCTGTACTCCATGCCAAGAAGGAACTGACCTGACTCAGGTCCACATGGGTATTAAAGTCCCACATGGTGAAGACAACTCATCTTACATCAGATCAGATTCCAAACAGTCTGAGAAGGCCTCAAGCCCAAAGGAATCCCTGGGCCAACTCAGTACTGTCTGCTTCCAGAGGAGGCTCCTGATCAAATTGGGTACCCTGAATCATTGACACATTGTTATTGCTCTCAAGAATACCTTTTCTGATGTATTTGAAGCTACTCCCTACCTCCCCTAATACTATTCTATTTAGAAGTAAAAAAGAACTAGGCTGAAGAGACGGTTCAGTTGTTAACTAGTTGCTGCATGAATATGTGGACCTAAGTTTGTACTGCAGGCACCCATGTAAAAAGCCAGGTATGATACACAACTATAACCTCAGAGCTTGTTGTTGATGTTTCTATTGCTGTGATAAAACACCACAGCCAAAAGTATTGTGGGGAGGAAAGGGTTTATTTCATCTTACAGTTTATAGTCTTTCATAAAAGGAAGTCAGGGCAGGAACTCAAGGCAGGAACCTAGAGGCAGGAACTGAAGCAGTGGTCATCAAGGAATACTGTTTACTGGCTTGTTCTCCAGGCTCACATTCAGATACCTTTATTATACCTCCCAGGACCACCTGCCCAGGGTGGCGTCACCCATAGTGGGCTGGGCCCTCTCATACCAATCATTAATCAAGAAAATGCCCTACACCGACTTGTTTATAGACCAATCTGATGTACTCAATTGAGGTTCCCTCTTCCCAGATGACTCTAGCTTGTGTCAAATTGGGGAAAAAAAAAACTGATCTACACAGCACTAGAGGCCAGAGACAGATAAGTCATCAGAGCTCAGTGCGCAGTGAGTCTGGCTAAAGCAGCTCAAGGTTTACCGAGTGGTCCCATCTCAAAAAATAAAGGGGAGAAGGCAATTGAGGAAGACATCCCTGCATCAGCCTCTGATCTTCATGGGCAAACACACACATGTGAAAGAGGATCCAACTCCTCCCAAATGACCAGAAATAGCAACAGCTTTCCCACCACAAAAAGCAGTGTCCCTGTACTGGGAAGGGTATTAGAGAAATTGAATCCCTCCTACTTTGTTGCTGAGAATGTAAAACAGAACAGGGAGTTTATAAAACAATTTGGCAGTTGAATGCTGATTTTCCAGTTAACCCAGCAATTCTCCAACAAGGTATATTCCCAACAAAATGTAATATCCAAACATAAACATGTGTACAGAAGAATTCCTAGTATTATTTGTACTGGCTGGTTTTGTGTGTCAACTTGACACAAGCTAGAGTCATCAGAGAAAGGTACCTCAGTTAAGGAAATGGCCTTAATGAGTGTCAGGAATAAGGCATTTTCTCACTTAGTCATCAATGGGGAAAGGGCCCAACCCATGGTGGGTGGTGCCATCCCTGGGATGTTGGTCCTGGGTTCTATAAGAAGGTGGATTGAGCAAGCCAGGGGAAATAAGCCAGTAAGCAGCTCCNGTCCATGGTCTCTGCATCAGCTTCTGCCTCTGGGATCATGCCCTGGTTGAGTTCCTGTCCTGACTTCCTTCCGTGATGAACAGCAATGCTCAAGTGTAAGCAAAATAAACCTTTTCCTTCCAAACTTGCCTTTTGGTCATGGTGTTTCATCACAGCAATAGAAACCCTAAGACATCATTCATAAAAAGTTCAAAGGAAACAGCCCAAATGTCTAGCAAGAGATAAATAGTTGACGTGTGGTATACCCATACAATCGTGTCACAAAAAGGAATGAAGTACAGCTGTATGTTACAGCAGGGAACATTCTAGAAAACACACAAAGTGAAAGAAGCTAGGCAGAAAAGAGTACAGCTTTTTTATTTATTTATTTTTTTTCAAGACAGGGGTTCTCAATAAATGCTGCCAAAAAGGCAAAACTCAAGGATGGTCTGTGTGTGATCAAGTGCACCATAATGGAAGATTATTGAAGATGTCTAGCTGAGTGTGGTGGTCCTCAGGAAACAGAAGCAGGAGGGTCAAGAGTTCAAAGTCCTACACCAGGAATTTGAATCTAGCCTGTTATACACAACCTCCTGTCTCAAGCAGCATCAGTAACAGCAACAATATCTTTAGATCAAAATTGAATGGNATGGTATATTCCAAAGCATGGCTTTGTATTACAACTGTACAGATTTATAGTTATAAAAACTAGCTAGTGGAACAAGGATTGCATGTTTTTCCCTTTACCAAATGGGCCATTTGAAGCTTGTGATTAAATTGTACTCATATTCCTCCAATGCAAGCATCCATGTGTCTTTGTCTTGATTCTAAGTTTGTATGTATTTTGTACTGGGTTGGTGTTCAGCTGGCAGGACACTTCAGCAGTGGGAAAAGCTCTATTAGAAAGATTTTTTTGTGTGTGTGGCAAGCCACAAGAATATGTTTTTAGGAGTCTAGCTGCATATAATAAGCTATACTTTGACGGGCCTAGGGTCTGTCAAATGGCAAGCCATTTATCATGGAATATTTGGTGTTAAATAGCTAAATATTCACCTGCTCCTTGTGCTCATAATTTCCATAAAACATGTGTGTGAGAGTTTCCTGCTTGGGCCAATACTTGGATAAGGTCACATAGGCAAGGCCTAGCAGGCAGGCAGCAGATGCATAGCTTTGTTTGTTGCATAAATGAAGCTCAGACCATCTAGGCCTTGAGGCCTAGTGGCTCTCCAGAGCAAATGACTGAGAACAAAGGAGGTTTTTACATATCCAGGTGGAGTGATAGGGGGAAGAGCTTTCCTGAGGAGGCAGAACCATGTGGCCAGGAGAAGAAGAAACAGGCATTTTCTGCAGAGGTAGAGAGACTCCCATGGCCAGAGAAAAGAGAAGGCAGAGCCAGTAGAGGGTAAGGCGGATCTCTTGCAGAGTTTATCAGAGCCAGGAGCAGAGAGCAAGGAGTGATGGAGGGCGAAGGAACAGAGGACAAAGAAAGACTGAAAGCATAAGAGCTTAGTTGTTAGCAGGACTATGAGGGGGCAGTAAAAGAAGGGACAAAGAGGAACTGAGTGTCAGGATGGAACTGAAACTANGTAGATTGGATTTCATCCCAGAGAAATAAAGCAGACGGACAAGGAGCTCCGTGTAGCTAGATTCATTCCTGCCCTGAATGCCTGCATGGGACTCAGCTGTATAGATAGAATTTTGTCTTAGAGGAATAAAGTTTACAGACATAAAGGCTTGGTGTATGTAGACTCTTTTCCCTCAGATATCCCACACNGGACATAGTGTCTTCCCCAGGACTCTGGGAAGGAATTTTCTCAGGGCATGACCCAGGGAAAATTCTATTATCCTTATTTTTTCAGACCTCAGCCCCACTTGCTACCAGGGATCCTGTGGCCACCACATGTAGTGCTGACCCAAGTAGGCACCTTCTCCCCTCCTTCTCCATTCCACTCTGGTCACTCTAGCCTCATGGCTGCTGACCAGGGGAGAGTCCTTCCCCTCAGCCTGTATCCCTTTCTTTGNTGTTTCAATGTTACATTAAGGAATGAAGACAGAAAATTCTTGGAGTAGTTTGGCCAAAAGCAAGCCCAAATTTGATTCTCTATTTCCCTCCCCNTGTCTTCAATCTGTGTGTAGTTTGTGGTCTGTGGTCTGTGGTCTGTGGTGTGTGTCTGATTTGTCCCTGTTGCCTATATGATTTATCTGTGGTTGTGCCTGTCCCTCTGTGCTGTGCCTATCTGTATTTCCTGATCTGTTTGTGTCTAACAAAGGGCTTTACTCTGTATTTATTAAGCAGCACACACACACACACACACACACACACACACACACACACACACACACACA
>LZPO01087452.1:27077-46207 GCA_001675575.1 Neotoma lepida | reverse complement strand
GAGTCACATAGCTGCCACACTGTACTGCTTATTTTCTTTATAAACACTGGAGTCACATAGCTGCCACACTGTACTGCTTATTTGCTTTATAAACAAAGAAGTCATGCTGTTTAAACTGTACTTTTGTAAGTGGTCTTGCATCTTCTCAGCATGCTGTACAGCCTCTCTGTGTTGATCCTGTGCTTCATGCAACTGAAATAAAGAATAAAAGAAACCTTTACTAAATCTGCACACCTCATTCCCTGATCTGCAGTATTCAAGTGCACTTCTCTGCAGTGAAAGCAAATTTAATTGAGTTGCTGCAACAGGAATCTTACACTCTCAAAACCTAAAGTATGACCTGGCCCTTTACAGAAGAGTTTACCGATGTCTGCTCTGGGACTGACAGTCCATTTGTAAATCATAATCTTCTATTGCCTGGCTAGCTCAGCCAGCAAAGTCTCCAACTGTACTCTACCAGGTATGCAAACCNACAGCCTGAGTAAAACCAAAGAAAAAGAGAATTTCTGACAGTAAGTGTTTGTACTTCTGTAGTCCAATCAATATCTTGTCAATTGCCATTTTAAAAGTTCTTATGTATATGTGTTATGTATCTACATATTTATAAATTGCCACAGCTCTGCCAGTTATGNTGAACATGGTGTTTTAATGATAGCTGGTTGTCTTATGAAATAGTTTCAGTGGAGGTATATCCATACAGAAGCCAGAACATTGTTGCAGGACATTTGATCAACCGTGAACCCCAAGATTTCATTATTTACTGGAAAAACCTTTTTCTAGTTGTGGTGTGGCTCGGCCCTAGCACACACCTTTAATCCAAGAGTTTTCTGCTTGAACACTGTAAACAGGGATAAATAAAGTCAACCATAGGTCAAGAGGCAGAGCAAGCAACAGGAAGCGGAGACAGGATTTTTAAGAATAGAGAGTAAGAGGGAGTCAGGACAGGGAGAGAGAGATGCACAGGAAGGAGAAGGGAGGGACACTGTTGTTTGTTTATTTGTTTGTTTGAGACATCAGAAGAGAAATGGGGTCTTTTGGGGGACTGTTGGCTGAGGAGGAAGGTAAGTTGGATACTTTCTGTGCCTCTCTGAGCTTTCACTCCAGTATCTGGCTTCTGAGTCTTTATTGGTAAAATCAAATGATTGAGATTTTGATAAAAACAACAGAATGCTTGAGTCCAAAGCCTTTCCCCACCAGCTACTAGATGCATAGATTCGGAGCAAATGAACTTGCTGTATCTTAGTTTCTTCATCTTTGAAATGGAAATAATCCTATCCATACTAATGGACTACTGAAAAGATTACTTAGGGAATCTAAATAGAGTACTTGAACTGTACATGGCAGGGAGTGAGATTTTAGGCAGGTGCTATGGCAACCATAGAAGAGGTCCTTTATGCAAACTGTATTGGCTCATTCCTTATGTAACTGAATGTGGCAGGAAATGGGGAGAGTGAGGCCCATACTATATCCCTAGTACTTCCTGCAACTTCCAGAAATTTCACTAGCCGCCAGTAATTTTTTTNTTGAGATGGGGTTTCTCTATGTAGCCCTGGCTGTCCTGGAACTCACTCTGTAGACCAGGCTGGCCTGGAACTCACAGAGATCCACCTGCCTCTGCCTCATGAGTGCTGGGATTAAAGGCGTGCGCCACCACCGCCTGGCTCGGTAGAATACTTCTAGCTCCTTTTTACTCCATACTACTCAGCTGGCAAGGCCCATATAGTGCAGTGCACACAGTGTTCCTGGTGTAAGTGATAAATGGCATTGCAATCAGAGGCTGAGGGCATGGAGCTCTACTGATAAACTGAGCTTCCTAAATTAATTCACTCCTCCAGAGTATGTTGGGTTGCTTTATCTAGCACTCTAATGGTACATGAAGGTTCTGTAGTATGGAATACCAGAAAAGCTGTAGACACAGCTTTGCAGTTGGCCAACTTCTATAGACTTATAGATCCCAACTCTGGCTATACAATGGAAGAAGACAAATGCAGTTATTTTTTTTTTCTCACATTAAAAAAAAAGTTTCAAGAACATTTCTCCTCTATTAGATTATGTGCTATCATTTCATATGCAATTCCTTAAAATATATTTAGAATAAGAGCCTTATTATAGGGGCTAGGTGTATGACTCAGTTGCTAAAGTGCTTGCCTGGTGTGCATGAAGCCCCGGGTTAGAGCCTCAGCAATACATAAACCAGCATTAGGGAGGTGGAGGCAGGAGGATCAGAAGTTCAGGCCATCCTCAGCTATGTAACAGTTTGAAGCCATGGTTTGAGACCATGTCTCAAAAAAAAGTCATCACCTTAATGCTTCAAAAGAAGTAATTACTGGAATGGTACAAAATACTTAATTTTATTCTAATGACTACTAAGCAAAAGCACCTTCAACTTATTCAAGGATATATGCATATCAGACATCAACCCTTTAAGTTAATTTATATCCCAATAAGATTANCTCTCATACAAATAACAAAAATAAAAGAAATCAACCAAAGAAGCAAAAGCCAATTAAAAGGAATGGAAATTCAGGATGTTCGAGTGAGGTAAAGGAGTCAGAGGAGCCAGGGAATGCTTCATGGAAACGTTATCATGAAAACGTTAATTGTGAGTCAGTTCTAATTAAATGAGGCAAGAAGAATAACAACTGAGAAGAGAAAAAAGGCAGCAAGAGTGAAGACATACAGGGGCGCAGTCAGCCTAGTTAACCAAGACGATAAAACCCACAGCAGGGAAAGGGCAACACAATAAATGCTAAAGTGCCCTGTAAATACACCACGGTTCACTAGCAGGCAGTATAGCAACAGCAACTTACAGGAAGATAAGAAGGGCTGACAACATCCTGCTTGGAGAGCAGGGCCATTCAAAAGGACTAAATACCTACCGTATGATATAAAATGCTCAGGAAGAAGAAAGTACATATAGACATAGAGATAGACTGGTAGGCCTGGGGAAGATGGAAGGACTAGGGGTGACAACAAGAAACTCATGGTTACTTCAAGGTGATGAAAATGTTCTAATTGACTGTGATGACTATGAAAATCTGTGAAAACCCTAAGAGATACTGATTTTTTACTTTAAGTAGTGAGCTATGCATTATATGTTCATTATAGCTCAATTGTGTTCTTCTGTTAAAAAAAAAAATCCAATGGTGTACTGGGGCCTGCTTATAATCTCAGCACTGGAGAAGAGGAGGCAGGGGGATGGCTGGCTGCAAACTGGAGGAGAGCCTGCTCTGTGCAGTTACTTCTAGACCAGCTGGAGCTATAGAGAGATTCTATAACAAACACACACACACAAAACAGATGGCAGAATCTAGGTACTATTTTTCATTCTGTTTTGGGTAATGAAGAAACTAGACATTAACATAACGAACAATCCAATTAAAAAATGGACTACAGAGCTAAACAGAATTCTCAAAGGAAGAATCTCAAATGGCCGAAAGACATCTAAGGAATTGCTCAACATCTTTAGTCATCAGGGAAATGCAAATCAAAACAACCCTGAGATACTATCTTACACCTGTCAGAATGGCTAAGTTCAAAAACACTGAAGACAGCTTATGCTGGAGAGGATGCGGAGCAAGGGGAACACTCCTCCACTGTTGGTGGGAGTGCAAACTTGTACAACCACTGTGGAAATCAGTATGGTGGTTCCTCAAAAAATTGGGAATCAATCTTCCTCAAGACCCAGTGATACCACTCTTGGGTATATTCATACCACAAAGACACATGCTCAACTATGTTCATAGCAGCATTATTTATAATAGCCAGAACCTGGAAACAACCTAGATGCCCCTCAACTGAAGAATGGATTTGGAAAATGTGGTACAAATACACAATGGAGTACTACTCAGCAGAGAAAAACAATGACATCATGAAATTTGCAGGCAAATAGATGGAACTGGAAAATATCCTCCTGAGTGAGGTAACCCAGACCCAGAAGGACAAACATGGTATGTACTCACTCATAAGTGGATACTAGATGTAAAGCAAAGGATAACCAGACCACAACCTACAACTCCAAAGACCCAAAGTGGGGCGCATGGATCGCCCTAGGAAGGGGAAATGGATGAGATCCCTGTGAGCAAACTGGGGACGAGTGGTGGACAATGGAGGGTAGGGGATGGGGGATGAGAACATAAGGGAACAGGGATGGAGTGGAAAGCAGTGAAAGAAGATGTCATGACAAAGGGAGACATCATAGGGATAGAGAGGAACCAAGTGCTAGGGAAGTTCCCAAGAATCCCCAAGGATGACTCCAGCTTGGACTACTAGAAATAGTGGAGAGGGTGCCCGAACTGAACTGACTTGCCCCAGAGATCAGATTGGTGAATACCCTAACTGTCATCACAGAGCTTTTCTCCAGTGACTGATAGAAGCAGATGCAGAGATCCACAGCGAGGCGCCAGGCAGAGCTCCAGGAGTCCAGTCGGGGAGAGAGAACAGGGATTCTATGAGCAAGTGCATCAAGATCATGATGGGGAAACCTGCAGAGATGACCAAACCAAACTAGTGGGGACTCATCAAAGTTGGATCAACTGCTATGGAGCCTGCATGGGACTGGGTTGAGCCCTCTGCCATGCAAGGCAATTATGTAGCTTGATCTGCTTGGGGGGCTCCCTCGCGGTGGGATCAGAATCCATCCCTGATGCATGAGTGGGCTTTCTGGAGCCCACTACCTATGATGGGACACTTCTTGCAGCTTTGAGGCAGGGGGAGGGGCCTGAACTTGCCTGTACTGGATGTGCCTCATGGGAGGCCTGGCCTTCTTGTGTGGGGGAAGGATGGGGAGAAAGTTGGGAGGGGGAAGCTGGAGGAGGGAAGAGGGGGATCTTTAATTGGTGTGTAAAATGAATGGAAAAAATTTCTTAGTTAAAAAAAAAAGAAGAAATAAGTTTATTATAAAGGTAATGCCAAATTACAATGAAAATATGAAAGAAAGCTATCTACTGAAATTATCCTAAAATTATATNATTTAATAAGCCATACATGAGCAGTTGACACATTAAGTTTCATACATACTTGACTTCTCATTTGACCTAATTTCTTCTTTAAATCTCGTGCCTCATCTTCTAAATTACTGCGGTAACGTGAGGAAACTTCTAGCGAGGCCTCTGACATCGACTGCTTTTTCAGGGTATCGGCCAGTTCCTGTTGAAGCTGCCTCACAACCACCTGGGAAGATAATTGTTACTGATTTTATAAATCATATTACAACATATATTAATACCATTTAGCTCTTCCATATGCTCTGAAGAACATCACTGCATATAGTAGTGTGTGTGTCAGAAAGACTGGCCGGGATGAATTCTACATTGTGGAACTTTTTTACATATTCAATTTTAATTTACTCATATTTTAAATTTTCATTTTTAACTGACATGTAAAAACATAAAATAGTACGTTTCGGCAAGGTATCACACGATATTTTGATACATGCACACATTAACGCTTATGTCAAGTTAGACACAATTATGTTTCCTAACACTGATCTTTTCTTTATGGTGAAATCCTTTCTTCTAGCTGCTTGAAATATACAGTATATGTTCTGTAGCTCCACGTTTCCTGCTCTTAACTGCAACCGAGTGCCCACTGACAGACGGCCCCCCACCACTCTTCCTCTCCTCACTCTAGTCTCTGGGAACAACTATTGTACATTGGAGCTTTTAAGACACCAGCTTTTTAAGATTCTCTATTATAAGAAAGGTCATGAGGTCCTTGTGTTCCTGTGCCTGGTCTTCAGTTATCAGCCTCTGATCAAGTACTACAAGAGTTTGCCCAGCTTTGGGCAGAGCCAGTGTAGATGGATTACCCCACTTCCCTGTAGCATCTGAGGCCCACACAACTATATGCTGTTGCTAATTCACAGTTCACAGTAGCCATGAGTGTGTGACAGTGTTCATGAAGCTAAATATCATTGACCACTTGGGCTGATGCTAAGTTGTGTGTGACTCTCACAGCCACTAAGGCCCGTGTCACAGGGTGACCCAGGACCAAACATCCCTACATACATGTCTGTGCCTGTTACCAGGGCAATATCCACGCCCTGCCTTGCTAGGTATCAAGGTGAGACTGTAAGTCTATCTCAGAATGGTCTCAGATTTGAAGCATTCTGCTTCTGCCTCCTGACTGGATTTATAGTTTGCATCATCATGTACATGCATACAGAGACTCAAGATCTCCAACTTTCTCATAATTCAATCCCCTTCTCAAATCCTTCTGATAAGATTCCTACTTCAGAATAAAGTCAATGCCCCAGGTAAGCTGACAGCAGCACCCACAGCTCTCTCTCTCCTGCTCACTGCATCCCTGCTGTTCATGAATCCTGACACTCTGGATTTTTCATTAGTTTGGAATTGTAGACTCTATGACAAATTAACAAACTACAGGCAACTACAATTATTCCTGTACTGAACAAAGCTGCAGCCTTTGTGATCATGACTGAGCCCTGACATAGAGACAGGAGCACGCTACTCATTAAATGTGAAAAAACTACAAATGCTGACATGAGAGTATTAACATATTTTTAACTTTGTTAAAGTTCACACATCTGTTCCAACTCAGGAGTTAATGGAAAGCAGATGCTTTTAGAGTTATGGTCAAAAGAATAGATAATTTGGGACAAGTATTATCTGATTTAAATTCAAGTAACATAGGTCAAAATTATACCAACAGGAAAATATACAAAGCTCCTGAAGGAAAAGAAAACACTATAAAATACAGTATCTCTACTTCAGTTCCCTGCTGAAACCCAGAATGAACAATCAACCGCCTGTTTTATGGGATCATAACTGCCAATTACTCATTTAATCATGGAAGTTTCCACTTACCTGCTTCATCATGGTCCTAAAACTTGCCAACATAAAAGCAGTGAATTTATTTCAGGGCTGGATGTGTAGGTCAGTAGTACAGTGTATGCTTAGCATGTTCAAGGCTTACGGTTTAGTTCCCAGCACCAAAAATCACAATTTAAAAGCTCACACCCTCCCAATTATTATTTCAGCAGCATAAAACTGTATTATTAATATCAGTATATAGCCAGCAAAATTTGTAACTTAATGTCCTACAATTCTAAAGGTGTTTACTCAAAGTAACACACCTGTCAGGTCTAATTTAAAAAAAAATTGTCCCTTCTTTTTGGATTTCAAATTCAGTGCTATGTAAGTAATTATGACTCTTTCAAAAATATAAACATAATAATGGTGGTGTTAGGTAGAGTGTGATATTTCAAAGCATGTATACAATGTGTAACAGTCAGTTCTGAGTAACCAGCACACTATCACATCAAGTGAAGATCATCTCTGTTTGGGGAATAAGATCAAAGTCATACTTGCTGACACAGGTATGATTTTAAGGTAATAACAAATATAATCAGTAGATTTTTATATTCATCTAGATTCAACACTTAGTACTAATGAACAGTATTTTGAATTTCCCTGTGGGATGTTTTAAAAATATTTATCTTTCTTGGGGTTGGAGAGATGGCTCAGTGGTTAAGAGCTTTTCCAGAGGACCTGGAATTCCTAGCACCCACATGGCAGACCACAACCATCCATTATAACTCATTCCAGGGGATCTGATGCCCTCATCTGGCCTCTGTAAGCACTAGGCACACACATGGTGCACAGACATCCTCGCAGGCATACACCCATACACATAAGATAGAAATAAAAGTTTAAAATCTACTTCCCCTTTTTGGTACTCACCTCTCTTTCTGCTTTCTCGTTTTCATACTGATGCATTTTCTCCTTAAAGTGATTGCATTCACTGACTAACTCCTTGTTTCTGTCGTCCAGCATCTGCCTGTGCTTCTGACTCTCAGCCTGGAGTCTGCTCAGCATATCATGAAACTGGTCTTGGATATTCACTATTGTCTTGTCTTTGCCATCAGCTTTGTTGGAAGCATCATCTAACTGCTGTCGGAGCAACATGTTTTCGCTCTGTAGCTGAGACAGCCTCTCCTCTATGGATTCCTGCTTTCCCATGTATTTATTCACCTTCCCTTGCTCCTCTTGATACATATGTTCCACTTCCTTCATCTGGCACTGTGTCTGGTTGAGGTCTCTTTGTATGTGGTTCAAAGCCAAAGTCTTTTCTCTAAGTGCATCTTTTGTACGATGGAACTCAATTTCTAGGCTATTCAATTTCCTTTCAGTTTTAGAAAGCTGTTGGGAGAGAGTCTCATTGTTATCTCTTAGGTTAGACATATCAAAATTCATCTTGTCTTGCAGGCGAACCCACTCATCTCTTGCTCTCTGGAAAGCAATTTCTAGGTCTCTTTTGGATGTCTGAATTTCAGCATGGTCATGCATCGCAGAAGCCAGACTAGATCGGAATGATTCGANGTCTGTTTCCAGTCTTTCTTTATTTTGTTTTTCATTCTCCAGCTTAGAACTCAGCATTGTATTCTCAGTTGTAAGATTATTAATCTGTCCGTTATACTGGAATATTGTTTTTGTAAATGTTTCTTCATTCAGCTTTATCATCCTTTGAAGCTTATCACTCTGTTCATTTGCAGTCTTAATATCCTCCAGGTATTTCTTCTCCTTTTCCTGGCTGTGGGTTTTCACTGTATCCAGCTCCAGCCTTAACACGGCGATTTCATCCTGCAACCTCTGGTTTTTATGCAATAGGTCTTTCTCTTTTTCATGACTAACAGAAATCTAAGTAAGGAAAAAACATTTAGTACAATTTCTTATGGAACTCAAGAACAGCATATGAAATTCTGCAATCTAGGAATTGAAATATATATATGCAACTAAAAAAATCTAATTTCTGAGCTTATAGAAGTACAAATTGCCAAAAGTTCGTAAATGTCATTGAANACAATGACTTTATGAAATGAAGAGAGAACTGACACTGTTTAGAAAGTCAGCACTCAGACAGCCTTTCTCTGGATCACAATAGGCTGAAGGCACAAAGGAAAGATTAGTAAATTGGTTCACACTTCACATCAGGAGATGGCTTAATGCCAGGGAGAGGACAAGAATATGGCTCCTAGCACCCAAGTCAATGCNGGGGCATGTGCAGCCCACCTGCAGCTCCAGCACACAAGAAGCAGAGATGGGAGATCCCCGGACAAGCTGGCCAGCTGGACTAATCAGGTAGGTCCAGACAGAGTCCCTGAATCAATGCGTGATGTGCAGAGTGAGCAAAAAGACACTTAACATCAACCTCTGGCCTCTACATGCAAGCACATACGTGTGCTCCCAAACAGACATGAACACACAGTCACACCACACACACACACACACACACACACACACACACACACACACACACACACACACACACACACACACACGCAGGCACACAGGCAGGCAGGCAGGCACACATGCACGCACGCACACATGCAAAACAAAATTAGGTTTACACTTTACTATCTTACATCTACAATCACTCCAAAGTAAGAGCCTTAGTTTTTTCATTTGGACAGAAGAGATTTCCCAAAGTTCTTTTAATTCCTTTGTTTCAGAAAGTTTCTCTAACACTTTTTTTAGTCTGTCGTAGGAACTACATTTATTAAATGCTTAAATAAGCACTATACAAATAAGAATGCTTGGACACGAGTGAACTAGTCACCACCACTCTGAAAAGGAGAGATTAAAAATGTAACAATTGCAGAATTCCCAGGTCCCCTTACCCTGCTGCCAGTCCTCCTTTGCCAAAGCACTTATTCTTTTACGTTAGACAGTGGGAGAAAGCTTCTGCCATCTACTCCCAAAACATGTGTATTATGTATACATACATATGGTTCAAAATCCTCTATATTTTCCAGGGTACATAAGGTTGGTCCTGAAAATATGTAAATATATAAATGCACACATATTTAGAAAACTAAAGAAAATACCTCAGAAGTCCTTTTCTTCTGCGCCATTTCTATCTCCTTTTGTTTACAAAGGTGATTTGCAAGAATCCCATCCTGTAACACTCTGGCGTTCTGTTCTTGGGAAAGCTGCCTCTGAATCTCATTTCGTTCCTCTGAAATCTAGAGATACATTTCATGAAGTTTTCAGTCTCACACTATTGTGACCGCTGTGGACAGGACATCTAAAAGCTTATTTAAGAGTAGAACGTGAAAAGTTGTCATTGAAACTGGAAGCAGCCTATGAGAACATNAGGAACTCTTATCCCACAGGAAACATGCAAATTTGTACTGCACATTATAGCTAAATTGCTTACAAAGCGAAAACAGCTCTTACATGAAGAAAGAGTATTGTAAACGAGTTTGTTACAAACATTTAACAAGTTTTAACACAGTTTCAAAGTCTGTATTTTAAGAGGGCTAGACTAGCACTTATTTTCCAGAGTAAACTTAACTTACCTTCCATTACCTCACTCAGAAAAGATGTCTGTAGTACCTATCAGTTTCCAGGAGTCATAATAAATAATTTCAGCTATCTCTGTTAAAATTGACTCTTAGCACGAGGCACCATCAGTCAACAATGGACTGCATAGTCCTGGCTGCCCCACACAATTACATCAACTTGTGATGACATGCTCATGATGTTTGCATAATAATGAAACCAACAGATATTTCCATTAAGTGGCACATGGAGATATATATGTGATGTGTGTGTATAAACAGAATATGTAATTAAAGTGACTTTAAAAGTACAACAAATAAAGGTAGGAACAGGAAATTTTTATCAGCCAGAACTGCCTTTAATCCCAGCACTTGGAAGGCAGAGGCCAGCCTGGTCTACACAGACAGCCAAGATTATGCAGAGAAACCCTGTCTCAAAAAAAACTAACCCCCTCATGCCCTCTCCCAAAACCAACTAAACAAAAATCTCCCCCCCAAAAAAAGAAATGTTTATAGAAGATTAACTTACCTGGTTCAAATGATTTTTTACTGTCTTCAACTCCATATCCAATGTTCTGAGAGAAATTTCAAGCTGCTGCTTCCCTTCCACCTCTTTCTGATATTGCTCATCTTTTCTCCTAAGCTGCTCAAGAGTTTTCTCAGAAAGGTGATCCGCACTTCTCCGCTTCTCTTCCTCTTGTTTCAGTACAAATCTGAAATTAAATGTGTTTATTTTAAAATTAACCTGTTTATACAAAATGAAGTTACTTTGTGACCTGGACCTCAAGATGGTGACTTGCTATCCTAATAAAATTTCTCTGTTGTTAAATAATTGTTCCTTTTTATGACTCATGAGTTTAGTTTCTTACTTCAATCTCTTCTAAAGCCCATATGCTCTTGATAAAAAGGATGAATAAAAACTTTGTCAAATTTCTACAAGTTTGGTAAATATTATTGAAAAGGAATTTTGATTTATTCAGTAAAGTTACAAGTTGAAAAATATCTTTTGTAGGGATAGGGAGATGGTTCAGTAGTTAGAGCACTGGCTGCTCTTCCAGAGGACCAGGTTCAGTTCCCAGCACCCACATGGTGTCTCACAACTGTCTATAGCAACAGTTCTAGGGGATCTGATCCCCTTCTCTGGCCTCAGCAGGCAATGCACACATGCAGTGCACAGGTATACATGTGGACAAAACTCCTACAAACACGAAATAAAATTAAGTAAAAATTTAAAAAATGGAACTTATCTTCTTATACAGTTGTAATTACTCTCTAATCAAAATAGATATTTAAAGTTAGTTAATTGTTTAAAAGATACTAGTTACTAAATTCACACCATGTACCAGAAATAGAATTTTATCTTTATGAAACATTTCAGGCTTCCCTGAGTACTTGTAGCTTAGAAAGCACCTTCCGATGTTCCACATAGCACACACTGACACTATCACAGCCAGTGCAGGCTGAGAAACCTGACGCTAAAGCAAACTTGGAATGGTTTTCTAGAACACTTTTGATGAATCTCGTTTTTGGGTTTTTTTTTTTTTTGTTGGGTTTTTTTTTGTATTAAGATAAAACAAATTAAAAATCTCTTTAGGTAATTAAAACTTTCCTAGAATTAAATGAAATGAAAACACAGCATATCAAAATCTACAGGATACAGTGAAGGTAGTCCTGAGAGGGAAGCTTATGGCTCTAAGTGATTACATAACAAACAAACAAACTACAGAAAACAAATAATATAGAATGACGTGCCTTAACAGCTTGGAAAAATAAAAACAAAAGCATCCCAGAACACTAGATGAAGAGAAACAGTCAAGATCAGGGCAGAAATTAATGAAATAGAAACAAAATCATAATACAAAGAACCAATGAAACAAAACGTTGGGTCTTTGAAATGCTTAACAAGACTGACAAAGCTTTAGCCAAGTTAACCAAATGAAGAAGACACGAATTAATAAAATTAGAGACAAAAATGGATATTTTACAACAGATACCAGTGAAATTCAGAGGGTTGTAAGGATATGTTTCCAAAATCCTTATTCCACCAACTGGGAAATCTAAAAGAAATGGATGAATTTCATAAATGTACATGACATACCCCATTAAACCAAAAAGACATTTTTACAATGTAAAAGGATCTACTACAAGCACTGAGACCAAACAGCAATAAAATCCAGATCCAGATGAACCCACTGCAAATTCCCCCAAGACTTGAAAGAGCTAAAACTGATGCTTCTCAACCAATTCCGTAACAGGAAAGGAAATTTCCTTCCAAATTCTCCTTATGAAGCTAGCACTACGGTGATACCAAAATCAGAAAAAGAAACAAAAAAGGAAACATATATCAATCTACCTGATGAACAGATACAAAACTTCTCATTAAGATATGCAAATCAAATTTAAACCACATCAAAAAGATCATCCACCATGATTAAGCTGGCTTCATCCCAGAGATTTAGGGATGGTTCAACCTAAGTGTAATGTTGATCCTTCATCCCAGAGATTTAGGNATGGTCCAACTGAAGTGTAATCTCATCTCATCACCTACAGAACAGGCTTCTGAAAAGGCTCTAACATCCTTTCATGATAAAAGTCCTGGAGAATCTAGGAATACAGAAGCTATATCTCAACACAGAAAGGCAATGCACATCAAGCCCACAACTAACATGCCAAACAGAGAGAAACCGGAAGCTTTTCCACNAAAACCTGGAAGAAGACAAAGCTATCCTCTCCCTCCATACAGATTCACTGTAGTGCTTCAAGTCAGAACAACTAACTGAAGGAGGGAAATGGGATATGAATGGCAAAGGAAGAGTTGACAGACAATATTCTCGACATGAAAGACTCTAAAGAGTGCACCAGGAAACTCCTGCAGCTTATAAAGATGCTCATCAAAGTAGCAAGATACAAAATCAATAGACAAAACACTAGTTCTGTTCTTATACAATGGCAAACACACCAAGAAAGAAGTCAGGGAAACAACCCCATTCACAACAGCCTAAACAAAAAGTTAGACAAAACCTCCCAACGAAAGTGAAAGATTTGTACAATGAACAGTTGAAGACCCTGAAGAGAGAAATTCAACAAGCAGCAGACAGTGGAAAGACCGACCGCCCCTGAACTTGAATCAGTAGGACTAATGTTGGAAAAGGACCATTCTACCAAAGACAATCTAAAGATTCAATGCAACCTCTCCAATTTCCAATGAAAGTCACAGAAAATGAAAACAAAAATCTTAACATTCACACGGAAACAAGAAAGACCCTGGATAGGCAAAAAACCCTCAACACTTGCACTGTTCTCACTTTTAAGCCACTCTACAGAGCCATAGTAGACAGACACAGTGAACAATGGAGTAGAAATGAGGACCCAGATACAAGCCCACACTACTACAACTTACCTGACTTTTTACAAAGATGTCACAAATACACAATGGAGAAATAACAGCATCATCAACAAATGCTGCTGGTCAAACTGGATACCTACATGCAGAAAAACCTAGATCCTTCTCTCTCACCCTACACAAAACTCAATTCCAAATGGCCAGGAACCTCAACATGCATCTGGACCTGGCACCTGAACTAGACAGTACAAAACACGGAACATGTGTCCTCTGATCTGGGGAGTAAGTAGGCATTCTGTAGTGGATTGAGACTTTCGGAGAACTGGGGCTTAAAGGCCCATATGGTTGTGGGCTCTTGTCCCACAGGAGGGTGTTTCACAGAGGCGGGGTGACACAGCAGAGTTATGAAGGCAAAGATGTGGCCTTGTATTGGAGGACCTGGGAGGGTTCTAATATGCGGTGGATTGATTCCAATAGGCAGGATTGTGGCTTCTCATCTTGGTGTGGGGGGTAGGTGATTAGCACATGTCATGATATGACAGGCTTAAGTGAGGTATGAGGAACCTTAAGCCAGACGCTGGGGGAAACCATCTTCTGTGGCTCCTTGAAGGTCTTCAGATGGTAAGATTAGAACACCAGACAAAGGAGGGAGTGAAGGCTTTACATCTGGAGAAAGCAAGCACTCGCATGGCAGAGATGGGGTGCTGAAGAGCAGGATAAGTGAGTGGGGACTCTATTTGCAAGCAAGAGTAGCAAAGGGAACCTGGGATGGCCAGCTCTGAGTGCCAGAAGGCACAGTGGGCAATCTTCCTGCGGAGCAAGCAGGAAGTCTATGTAGATCTTCAGATGATGAAGGTGGAATGCCCAGGGATGGAAGGCTGGAGATCAACCTACCAAGCAAGAGGTAAAGTCCTGCAAAGCAAGTGGCAGGATCCCAAGCATGGTGGGTTTATAGCACAAAAGTAAGGAGAGGTAATAATTGCAAAGCAGATCAGGACTCTGTCTGCAGTGTGGGTGACTGGAGTCCTGGGAGGTGGGGCTGTGATGCCCCAGAGAGGAGAGCAGGCCTTACAAGGTAGTGAGTCAGGCATAGTTCCAGAACAGGGGGAAGGCAGGTAGGGGAATGAAGAAGGTGGCCCTTTCTAGCAGCATGTATGGAGGGAGTCCTAGAAGGGGCAGGAGTTTGAGGTGGCCAAGNGATGATAAAAGGAATACCATTAATGGTAACAGGTCCTNGGNAGGCAGTGTGNTAGGGGTACCCAGAGACTATGAAGGAAGGCACTTTCTAGAAACATATGTGGAGGGGTCTGGGAAGGCTCAGTGTTTGAGGTAACTGAGGGAAGAGGATAACAAGNTAATGCTGGCACCTTGTGTGGCAGTGGGGAGAGCTGGGAAGGGGCTGAGGGCTTAGAGTGGCCGTGACAGGAGGCAAGGCCTTACTAGGGATTTGTGTAGCAGAGTCATGGGGAGATTCCAGGGATAGTTATGGGCTAGTTACGGGAGAAGGAGGGTGGGCTCTGAGAGGCAACGCCTGTGGTGTTGGTCCTGGGAAGACAGCAGGGTTTGGGGTAGCTGAGGGAGAAGCGCATCCATTATTCCTGATACACACTGTCAGCAAAGTAGCTATATATAACAATCAACATATAAAGACCAGCAGTCTGTCTGTATGCCAGTAATGGACTTCCTGAGAAAGAAATCTGGGGAAAATCTCATTCATAATAGCTTAGAAACAAAATAAAAGAGCATGGTACAACTTAGGAATAAACGTAGTNAAAAGGTGAAAGACATNCCCAGTGNAAACTTNATGACACTGAAGGAGANGCTAGAAGGTACAAAGACCTCCCATGGNCATGGACTGCCAGAATTAATTTAACAGNTTAAACNCAATCTTCATGACATCTAACGACACATTTACTCTCCCTTCCTCCCTCTCTCTGTAATTTCTATGTAAATATTTCATAGAAATCATGAGGTTGTGTGATGAGCTCAAGTGTTCACATTATATACTGAAGATTTTTTTAAAGTAAACAACTACATAGAAAACAACTTACATCAGTATTCTAATATAAAACAAAATTTAAAGGTTATTTGATCAGCTGGGTGGTGGTGCACACCTTTAATCCCAGCACTTGGGAGGCAGAGGCAGGTGGATCTCTGTGAGTTTGAGACCAGCCTGGTCTACAGAGCAAGTTCCAGGACAGACAGGGCAATACAGAAAAACCCTGTCTCAAAAAAAAAAAAAAAGAAAGAAAAAAAGAAAATAAAAAGGTTATTTAATCAATAAATACTGAGTTTTTTTTTAATGGCTGCTTTTATATATAGCCACTAAAACTATGATTTAGGGATCTATGGTAGAATATTTGTTTAATTCCTAGAATAATTCATAGTTAAGTTCACTATATTATTTACAAGAATTTCACATTTCAGAAGACTAAGAAATTTTCTGTCTTGCAAACTCCATGCCACGTCAACAAAGGCCAAAATTCAAGTACATCTCTGTATCATAAACAGTGAAAACATTCCTTTAAAGCTAGGCTATCACAGCTGGGAATGGCTCAGGGGAAAGGAGCCTGCTGAGCCCGACTACTGGAGCTGGATATCTGGGACCCACATAGCAGAAGGAGACTGACTCTCCCGAGTCAGCACCCAACTTCCACACACGTGTGAAGACATGTGCTCAACATGAGCACACTCGCATGTAGGTGAATGTCAGAGGACATTAAAAATTGATAAATAAAGTAAAACCAAGACAGCATACCTCAAATTGGAGAGCTCTTGTTCCCATTCTACCTTTTCATGCTCTAACTGTGNTCTTGCTTCTTTTGTTTCTGATACTTCCTTCTGTAATTCCTTAAATTTATTTTCCATTCTTTTAAGTTTTCCTGTAAGTAGTTCACAGTGGCTTTTTTTAAATTCTANTAATTTTTGATATGAATAAACTGCATCCCGGATTTTCAATAGACTAACAATATCTGAATCGGGGGAAAATAAGAGACAAATAAAATGAGTGAGCATATTAAAAGAAAAGACTGCATTTTTATACTCATTCACTTGTACACTGAAGAAATACACAGTAAGTGCTTACAATGTGGAACACATTACACTAAGCTCTGCAAATAACATAGGTGAGACCCTTGCTCTTTTTCAGCTTAAAAGAAAATATGGAATTATACACCTGGGCTTTTGTATGAAACTGAGTAGAATTGGAGGTCTTCATGGTAAGCAAATTGAGCTAAACTTGGTCAAATAGTCCATGTGAGATTTCAAACAGAGAACACAAAGCATTTAGTGAGCCTCTCTTTCAGTCTGCTTTTAGCCAAGATGAGGTAACAGCTATGGAGCCATGNTCCCACTTCAAACAACTCAAATGAACACAGTTAAAATATCTCAAATAATTCTCTAGACAATGATCCTTAACAGACAGGGAGTAAATGAACTCCATGAATGTCCCAGGTCTCTCTCACAGGAGAAAGAACTGAAGTAGAGCTCCCTAGACTTGCTGAGTTGAGATGATTAAGTTCAGAGTCTGATAAACAGCTTGAGATCACAGGACAGACCAGAGAGGAGAAAGCAGCACCGAGAAAGAGCCTGCAGATCTGTGGAGGGCCCCTGGNATACTTAGCCAGGNACTGGATAATGNACNTATAGGAAGAAACACANGCACCAAGGATAAAACATCTGAAAAGATCAGATGAAATGTCACTTGGTGCTCCCACAGGACCAAGAAGAATATCTATTCTTTATTTAGTCAGGCTGGACAAACACAATTTATAAGATGATGGATACAGATCAGAAAGGAGTTCATCATAGTAAAGGAAAATAAATACATGGAAAATGCTCAATATTTATTAGCAGTGTAAGGCACATTAAGACCATAATGATANACNTAGNACACACCTATAAGAATAGCTAANATTTAAAATACTGACAAGCAGTGCTTGTGAACACAGAGCCACTGGATCTCTCATGTCCTGTGGACTGGAAAACAGAACAGGGACATGCTGCAGAACCATTTGTCAGCTTCTTAATAAGGAGCATGGGAGAAATGGGGAGGCTTTGGGATGGATTTGTTAACTATCTTGATTATGGTGATTAAATATGTTTAATACATATGTTGAAACTAACCAAAAAACACTTTATATATCAACATGCCTTGNTAAAGCTGTGTAAAACAAAACACTGCAAGAGCAAACTTCTAAGACAACAACTGGAACACAGAAAAGTCAGGAGAAAACTAAAGGGTTGAGAAATTTAACCTGGGAGCAAAGGGTTAATATGATCAGATNTGAATCTCTGCAACTAAACGATTACAGTTAAAAAAGATACCATGTTTACAGGAAGTGGGTTAGCAGGGAAACAGTTCTCTAGTTTTACAGTATTCTAGACAGAGACCAGGTGTCTTAGGGTTACTATTGNTGTGATGAAACTCTAGGACCAAAGCAACCTAGGGAGAAAACTGTTCATCAGCAAAGGNGTCAGNACAGGAACACAAATNGNGTAGAAACCTGGAGGAAAGAGCTGATGCAGAGTCCACGGAGGGTGCTGCTTACTGGCTTGTTCATCATCACTTGCTCAGCACAGGACCACCAGCCCAGGGTGGCTTTGGGCCCTCCCCATCAATCACTAAGAAAATGTCCTACAGGTGGATCTTAAGGACTCATTTTCTCAACTGAGGCTCCCTCCTCTCCGATGACTCTAGCTTGTGTCAAGGTGACATATAACTAGCCAGCACACCAGGTAACCTCATCTGGTGACAGTAAGGCACGGAAGAAAACCAAGAGCAATAAAAAGACTGGATGTGTCAGTCCCAGGAAGAAAAATCCAGTTAGAATGACTAGTAAACAGCTCACATACTATTGTAATATAAAGTATATTTCTGACATGGANAGCACTGCCACACATCGGTGTTCTAGGGTCAATGCCAAGTAAAGTATGCATACATTACCATACCTAGGAAAGCTGTCCATTCACACAATGATCATACCTCTACACTCCATCCTGAGATGCTCAATTTCACACAAAATGCTCTNGTAATCGGGGCACTGTAGCTCACAGTCCTCAGAAGCTGTTTCAGANGACTCATTCCANTCATCAAGGTTGTCCANAGCAGCTACATGTTTTCTGGCCTATAAAATAAACACTCTTTTAAACTGTTTCTCTAATATTTACGTTATACATGAAATAACATNTTATACAAGCAGAAATGGATACTTCTTAAAAGAGCTGACCNTTGGCAGAAGGATGCCTTTATTAACNGCTACTACTACCTATTCCTTTTTTAGGGTAAATGTTCCANAACAAGGTCCTCTATTTTTTCACTTTATCTTTCTTATCTTTTAACTTATANATCATTACTTTTATTATGTATTTTAAAACAAAATACCAGCTGTTATTACTTTTACATTACCTTGTTATTTTTATTAGATGTTTTCTTTGTGGGCCTAAAATAAAAAACAAACCAATAAAAATCATTTAAGATTAATA
>LZPO01087451.1:58757-77545 GCA_001675575.1 Neotoma lepida | reverse complement strand
ATCTTCTGAAAGTCACAATTAGTTTGAGAGGACACCCCCCTGCTTCCCCCACTTCTCATTTCTAGAAGAGTAGATGGTAAGTTCAACTATACTAAGATGCTTGGGACTTGCTGTGTAATTTCTTTTCATAGTAATTGGGCTTGAGGAGAAACTCCACAATATGAACAACACATCACCCTGGTGTGTTCATGAAGGTGACATGAACTAATCCAGGTCCATCAGAATATGACCTATTTGGGTAAATTTTATGGTGATGCAGGCACATCCATTTGTGTATTTATTGACCTCTTGCTGCTTTGGAACCCACACAGTGGAATGATTACAAACAAGACTACATGACCACAGTGGCTAACACCTTGGTTAGCTGGCCTCAGAGAAAGGACTCTGGCCACCCTGCATCTAAGTCAGCATGGGCTCAAGGGCAAAGGTGATGTACAGGTGCTCTACAGTGCCAATGTTTTCTTCTGTGCATTTCAGGTCCTTCCTGTGGGTGAATGTGAGGCAGGAGGGCACATGGAAATCTCATCACCCAGTCATAGCACGTGGTGAGCTATGGCAGGGTAGGGGGCAGCAGTCCTCACTGAATAGTCATTGGCACTTGGCAGTGGAAGGGATATCTTCCTCCTTCTCCCAGAAACAAGTGATATATTATGCACTGAGTTTTTCCCATGTACAAGCATCAGGGCAGCCCCGGCGGGTGGGAGGCTGACATCTCTGTGCCGGGATACATGAGCAGGCAGGTTGGGGTGGTGCTGACATGCCACAGCACAGGGCACATAAGATGTGAGTTTTGTTTCCTTTATTGCACATGGATTTTGCATTGAGGAAGCCACTTAAGGTCTCTGTGCTCTCAAAACAGCAAAATCTGACATTGACCTGAAACACTTAAAGTTAGCCACAGTGTCTGTGTTTTTATTTCTTTTTGATAAGGGCTTAGTCTTACACTGTTTAGCAGTAAGGATGGTATGCAATTGCAGATAACAATAGACTGTAAGGCTACAGCTTCTAGCTCCATTCTGGGAAGCCACTTAAGATGAATCCTCGGCTCCTCTACAAATTCCACTGATTAATATGCAGAACCAGGAATTTTCAACAGTGGAGCATAATCCATAGGGTCAGAANTTCCCTAGTTGGGGCTTACACAAGTACTAGGATTTCGNATTTTCTCCTGAATGCTTTTGATGGTCTTAGCCACTCAATAGGTGCTCACGTGACTTTGTGCCCCACATTGTGCCTCTGGTCCCTGTGAAGTTGGGACAACAATGGAAATTTGGAAATTTGCACCTGAGAAGTTGTTAACTCATGTTAGCCTGGGTTCCCTAGAAAGAAAAGGTTAAGGCTCAAGCTTGTCAGTACAGCTTAGTTTTAGGGAGCAGGGCTGAGGGCTGTGGGAGTGAGGCAGAAAGGAGAANCGGGGAGAGGATGTTTGTTGAACTAGTTTCCTCCAAGTGAGATATTTTGCTCAATCTCATGAGATAATTAAAAAAAGAGTATCAACTGGATTTTGGGATGATCTCTACCCTGAGGAGATAAACGGGGACTATCTACCACTTCCTGTTTTCCCCATCAGCTCCAGAAGAGTTCTGTCATGTGCTCTTCACTGCCTGTGGATTCTTAGCTGTATGCACAGCCCCTGAGTCTTGCAAAGTCCCAGAGCAGAGTGGGGCAGGCACAGCTGCTTCATCTGTGTCTGCCTCTGGCTCTCAGAACTCCCTGATTCTTCATAGACTCTGGCTCTCCAGCCAGCACCTGTAGCTATCTGTGGCTTTCTCTGGGTAGGGAAGTGTGCTAAGTCCACAGGCTAGGGTGCTAATATCCCTGGGAGCTGAGAGGTGATGGGCAAATACTTTGCTACCTTTGTTCACTGGATAAGCCCATTATAAAGCATGTGCTGTGTGGTCTTCTGAGACTTTGGGTACAGCAGAGTCTAAGCTACTGCAGCAACTTATCCACTAATACATCCTTCATCTGCTGTCTTCGGTTCCTCTCTCATCTTGCTATTCCTTCATCAATGGTCCCGGGGTTTCTGAGGATGTAACTTAGTGGTAGAGGTGATGGAGCACTGCCTAGCAGATGTGAGACCCTGGATTCAGTCACACACCACACACCACACACCACACACACACACACACACACACACACACACACCAGTCTCTTATACACATCTAGATGTGTATAAGAGACAGGATATATAGAGGGCAGGGGAGAGATTTAATTTAAAATTTAGAGTAACTTGGCATTGTGGTACATGCCTGTAATACTAGCACTTGAGAAGTAGGTCAGGAGGGTCAGGAGTTCAAAGCCATCCTTGGCAACATAATGAGTTGAGGGCAGCCCAGGCTACCTGGGTATTGAGACTTGATAGGGAAACAACAGCAAAATATGACAAGACTCACCTCTAAACACTTAGCACCTGATCCAGGGAGAACCCAACCTTAGGCAACAGAGAAGCTGTTGTGAAGGTGAGAGCATTGCAGTGCAGACCAGTGGTGAGTACTACCATGTTATGTCTGTGTAAAATCCTTGAGGGCACTAGAGCTGGTCACTAAAGGCCACTGAGGCAGCAGCAGTCAGGGAAGGCTGAGAGGATTAAAGCCAAGAGGCATCATACATACCCGGCAAAAGGAATCATAGCTCAGTAGCTTAAGTAGGCTCTGGGTATTTACCCTTGTAGTGACCATGCTAAACACAATGTGTCACGAAATCAATGCCTTAAGACTCACCATCTGTCAAATGGTATCTTTAAAACCTCCAGAGATTAAGTCCCTGGGGGTGGGGTGGGGTGGAGAAATGATTCAGCTGTTAAGCATACTAACTGCCCTTACACAGGTATGGAATTCCATTCCCAACACCCACATGATGGCTCACAACCATTTATAACACCAGTTCCGGGAGATCTGACACCCTCTTCTGGCCTCCACAGGCACCTGGCATGTACATGGTATATACCTGTCTCTTATACACATCTAGATGTGTATAAGAGACAGGATATATAGAGGGCAGGGGAGAGATTTAATTTAAAATTTAGAGTAACTTGGCATTGTGGTACATGCCTGTAATACTAGCACTTGAGAAGTAGGTCAGGAGGGTCAGGAGTTCAAAGCCATCCTTGGCAACATAATGAGTTGAGGGCAGCCCAGGCTGCCTGGGTATTGAGACTTGATAGGGAAACAACAGCAAAATATGACAAGACTCACCTCTAAGCCTGTCTCTTATACACATCTAGATGTGTATAAGAGACAGGTGTCTTAGTCACACCTATGTAGGTGTTCATGGCCATCATAGCCAGCCAGGCCACCTGTTCCCTGATGTCTGCCAGAGCCAGTCCCTTAGGTGAGTGTGTCAGTGCGTGTGCACAAGATGTAGGGAGTGTGGGAGTTGGGAGAAATATGACGACATAGACCATTTCCCTAAAGTGGTTCCCAGGGAGAGAGCCTCCAATTTTGGCAAACGGAAACTGGGCCTCAACACTGGTTCTCAGTTTGGGTGTTTTTCCAGGCCCAGGGGCNGTTTCTAAATGAAACTCTAACTAGCCATCTAGTAACACAGAACAAAGCAACTCTTGAGCGACTTAAGTGTAAATGAGGCAGAGGCAGAGAGATTAAAGTTTCTCTCACATACACACGAGTTAAAAAAATATAGTCTGCAGGGATACTGGCTTCTCTGAACAGTTTCCACCAAGTCAGCACATCGGAGAAAGACCGAGTCTCAGCCAAACCTCAGGCCCTGTTGGCCTCTGCCACAGCTTCTTGCTGAACTCAGGAGGAATCCGTCTTCCTAAATCCCTGCTGTCTGTCAGAACCGAGGGCCCATTTCTGTGCAAAGGATTCACTGTTAGAATTTGTGCCTTCCTCACAGTCTCAGGGACTGTATTTTTTTTTAACGTCAGTTCCTATATAGTGTTTCAATGAGTCTTCCTTCTCTCCTGTCCGTCTCTCTACCCCACCTTTGCCAACACNCTTGAAGCAGGAGCCGTGGATGTGCTTTGAGCCTTACCCCAATCTCTCTTTCTGCCTCTAGCAGTCTATTTGTGACAGGTGCAGCGCAGGCAGACAAGATGACATCATCATGGGGGATGGGAGCACATGGATCACTGTGGAGTCGGCCCTCCCTCCTACCCTGTCCCTGTGGGTTCAGCAAAATCACTGTCTCCTCCATTGTCTTCTCTTCTGCTTGAACAGAGACATCGCTGTGGCTATCAGTCCCTCTCTGGTGCCCTGCTTTTAAGAACATACCAGTTAGGAAGTGATTAGAATGATTTAGAGTATCTGGATCCTTCTCATCACAAGCTTTCGCAGTAAAAATTTGTCCTTGTGGTAGTTCAGTTAAAAAACAAACCATGTAGGACCAGCACTGTGTCCCTAAGTGTGGGGCAGAGGGACAATGTTTACAAGGAGCAAACAGGTTGACGGATGTGAGAACACATCACAAATGGGGCCACCTAGCCTTGGTGTGCTCAGCTGCAAACGATTCTAGTCTCAAGGTAGGGGAAATGAAAGATCCAGAGCCGGGAAGATAGACTTCTTCTCTTTGCATTTTCATGCCAATGGATACACTTTCCAAAGCCTGGCCATGGCGCTTGCCAATTCCTTTGCATTTGGCTTTGGATTGTAACGAGTACCCAGAGTGTCGTCTCCCAAGCTTTTTGCTGAGCATCTAGACAATGCCTCCAGGGTGCTGTGCTGTGGCAGCTGCTGCANGACTGCCTGGGACACTGCAGAGGCTTCTACTCAGCCACTTTTGTTCTGTTGCTCCTGGCAGGCAGTTGGATCTGAGAGTGGAACAGATTTCAAAGAACGTGTGTACCAACCTGTGAAGGGTTCTGCTGCGTTGGTGGCATATGCTAACTTAGAATAGTGCCCATTTAGCAGGCTGTGCAGGCTCAGGAAAGGATTCTGATGTGTGGCCGCCCTGACATGCTGCTGTACGTGTGGAAGCCATGATAAAGTTGAGCAGCAGATGGAAAACTCCGAACCTTTTATTGGCCATATGTCACTTTTGAGTGTTGGCCAACAAACTAAATTTGTAGCTAATATATAATGATTTAAGCAGAAAAAAAAGAGCATTCGTGCTTTGATTCTTGAGGCTGCTCCTCCAGTTTTCCTTAGCTCGCCAGGGTTCCTGGATGTTGTCCTTTAACCTTGTACTGCCTCCCTGTATCACCCCCAGATGGCTTCATCTCCACACTCCCATGTATGAGCCACCCCCAGCTTGACCTGTTTCTCTCCTGCTTCTTCCTTGAAGGCTGAAGTGTCAGACTTTTTGTTATTACAACGATTTTTCAATTTGATAGGAAGTACTCCGGAATGGGGCATCAAAGTTCTGACTGCTGGACAGTGTCTTTGGTCTTCTCNGATGCCTCCACTGGTGCCAGACTCTTGCTATCCCTTCTGGGTACCTGGGATGGCTTCCTGTTCAACCTGAAGTGCTTGTCCTTGCTGTGGACTTGTGGGAGGGCAGCACTTCCTGATTTATGAGGTTGTGACCTGGGAGAGAACTCCCCTGGAAAAGCGCCGCTCTTTTCTTGTCAGAATCATCTAGGAGGAAATGATGGATGTTAGGAATAAAGAGACCAGNCCATCTTCTGGCTCTTTATTCTTTTTGGCTATTCAGTCCTCTGCATGGAAGTGCCAAGACGCTATCTTCAGCTGTCACGGACAGACTGGCTGGCCTCATTCTTGTGGCCTCCCGGGGGGAAGAAGGTCCTTGTTAGAAAGTGTGGGTTATGCACTTGTTTCTGAGGCTGGTGCTGGGAACAGCCAAGAAAGGAGAGGGGGCCATGTGAACTTAAGCCCACGGACCTGTCAACCACCAACTCAACAACTCAGTCAGGAGTATGTCATTGCTGCAGTTGATTATAAAATGACTCTATAGTTGACATCTTAACCAACTCCAACCCAAGTTTCTGTACATTAATTCCTACAAAATTCAGCTATCTCCCAATGTTATTCCAAAGTCTTAGAGTAACATCATGAATAAAACTGCAGCAGAGCATGTCAAATGCAACGATTTCTGCAANATCTGGAGGAAAGCACATTAAATAGGGAATAAAATTCACATTCATCATGGATGCTTACACTGGTTTTCTGTTTTTATGAAGAGAGGAAACAGAAACATCTTTCCTGTGGGGATCTTCAGTTATCTGTTCCTGTGCTGCCCTGGACACCTCACAAAGAATCGTGGCTTTGGTCTTTATGTATTTGCAGGAATTGACTGTCCTTTTAGGTGTGGTTAAGATTTTTGTCCTGAATCAACTTTACTTTGGGGAGTTTACAGTGTGGATAGAACTGCCGTGTGAGCTGACAGGTGTGCGTGGCTAACCATCCCAGCATCTTCTACACAGGCAGAAGATTGGAAACCACCCAAGTGCTCATCAATGGAGACCAAAGTTACTGCATAGCTGCACAGTGGAGTACAGCTGTGTAGAACAATGATGGAGAGCTCTCCATACCCAGAGGACCAAGCTCCAAGGCATATTCCAGTGAAAGCCAGGTATAGAACGGAGCGTCCGTGTCCAGACAGTGTTCGCTTATGCTCAGCAAGAGACTCTCGGGAAGGATATATAAGCAAGTAGGCTGAGAAGATGTGAGAAAGGAACATAGAGGAGGAGGCAACAAGGTGGTGATCTCTTCATCTCTTGGGATCTAATCTTTGTACCCTCTGTTCTGAAGAAATCTTTCTCTCCTGGCTCATCTTTGACATATTCTCAATGCCAAAGCCTCCAGCTTCCTTGATTTCTCTGTCCACTGTTGACCACTCACTCTTTTAGCATGAAGCAACTCCAGTCTAGTCTAGTCCCAAATTCTGCTGCTCAGTAGCCCTGCNTGCTGGAGGTAGAGCTGAGCTCTCTGACTGCCTACTGTCTTTGCATGGATATTATAATGGCTGTGTGGGAGAGANGCTATCATCTACAGTTTCCAAATGAAGAAGTGGAGGCCTAGAGAAGTGATATTGTCTTGATTTATGTGAGTCTAAGGTGTTGGTGTCAAGATTTGAACTCCACATAGCTTATGTCCAGTGCAAGTTTAACATGATGTTTTATGTGTGGACCACACAGCAACACTTCCCACCCCTCCTANTGTCTGTCCTCCTCAGCTCTGCATTGGCTTCTTTCTACCACACTCTCCATGCCCATGTGCACACATTGCTACTGGCTCTATTCTCTTCTTAAACAAGAGTGTATCCAAGGTNCCTCCCNTATCCTTATNTCTCTAGTACCTGCCTCCCATCTTCTCAGAAGACTTTTGACTCACCCAATGGGTTTACNTTCCAAGCCTGTGCCTATATATTTAGACACTCATTTCCACCCACCTGTGGGACATTTCATCCTGTTGAAACCCAAGAAACATATTGCCTGGGACATATTCTCCTCACTGACATTTACCCCAAAGAAATCAGTGAAGCATCAATGCTGGTTCTAAGATCAGTGAATGAAGCAGAAGCTGCAGCAACAGAGCAGGTGAACTTGGAAGCAAGAATGAAGGACAAGCAGGCAAAAAAGCAAAATGATCTCCTTCTTCTGTGTGCTTTTATCCGGGCTGTCACCATGAGGTACTGCATTCAGTGTAGGACTTCCCGCATCAATTGAGGCAATCTTATGGACACACCCACAGGGCAACCTGATGTAGTCTTTCACGGAGGCTCTCTTCCTAGGGGAGTCTAGGTTGTTTAAAGTTGACAATTAAATCTAAGCACAACTCTGCCCCTTGTCAACTTGACACACAAACATAACACTTAAAAGCCATAACCTTTCACCTCTTTCTTCTCCTCATCTTATTCTCAGCCTCCTTCCCTCCCTCCCTCCCTCCCTTCCTTCTTCCCTCCCTCCCCTCCTTCTTTCCCTCCCCCTCCCTCTCTCCCTCCTCCATGCTGGAGGATGAAACCCAGTGCCCCACCACTGATCNCCATCTCTAGTGTTTCCCCTTTTAAGTTAAAAAAGAAAAAACAATGGCACAAAGTATTCCCAAGTTGCCCAGTCAGGCTTTGAACTCCTTGTGCGTCCCAGGTAGGCCTTTGGAACTTGCAATCCTCTTCCCTCAGTCTTCATGAGCTGCCATGCCCCATTGCACCTCTAGTCTTGCTTTTCTCCACCAACAAGTAACCCTCATATAGTTCGGTGCCTGTGAGATCAGTGTGAGCACTGTCAAGTGCCAACAAGGGTTTCAAAAACGAAACTTCATAAGTGAAAAGGCCAAGAGTACAAGTTACTACAAAGCTGCTCATTCTCCATGAATTAACTATAAACCTAACAGAGTCTGAATGAACATACTCAGAGCTATTTAATATTTTCCTGAAACTGGATACACTGGAATGAGTTTCAGTGGAGAAACAAGCATACTAAAGTATCCAGGAAAACTCAGGAAAGGGGGAATGAAATGGGAGGGGCAATCCTCTCAGCAATGGTCAGTAACATAAATTCATNTCTGTGTGTGGCTACACAGAACCATAGGCTCAACAGAATTGAATCTGACCTTGGTACTGGTGAGGATTTAGTGCTTAACAAAGATTGACTCTCTTCATCAGTGCAGAATAGTTTTACAATTCAATAAATAATGCTGGAACAATTGAGTAGCCATCTGGAAAATAATAAAGTTGTATTTCTCCAACTCTTCCTGACAAAATGAGTGCCAGATGGACTATCAACANGGAAGTTTAACTATCAAGGGTCTAGAAAAACATTGAAAAGCTATTTAATGGTCTTGAAGTTGAGAAGGCCTTTTGAAGCATGATAAAATTCAGGAGCCATAAAAGGAAAGATTAATACATTTGGCCATAAAAATCAAACATTTTTCCATGGTAGGAAACACTAAATAAAGTCAAAAGACAATTCATGTACAGGTAAAAAATATTTGTAACAACCAAATCAGATGAAAGGCNAAATCTGTTAAAATACAACAAACTTCTAGAAATCAATACAAAAAAGATCAACATTGTATTGGAAAACATGCCTTGGTCCTTCACTACTGGCATGTATAATTAAAATAGCATTTTAAAATGAATAGTGCAAGATTTTATGAATGTATTTTTGACCAGCTTGCTTTGACACACATGTAGGGAGCTATACACTGGGATGGAAAGTAGTGGAACTCTGAAGGGTGAGCTTCAGAATCTCTATCAAAATTTATACTATGTGAAGTCCTTTACATATCAACTGCATACTGGGAATGTCTCTTACCATCACATAGACACAATTAAATAGACCTGTGCCTGAATAAATATATAAATACGTAAATATACTTCCTGTAACATTGAACATGGCAGTTGTAGGGAAAATGGGCTGGCTAAAGAAGCCCACCCTGACCCTGGAGCTCAGACCAGGGAAAGAAACACAGCCTGGGTTTGGGACCTGAGCCAGGGAAATGAACACTTTATCCCCAAACCCAGAACTAAGGAAACATGCCTTGACTCTGAAACCAGTACCATAGTAACATTCTTGGTCCCTAAAGTCAGAGTCAGTGAAGGATATGTGCCCTGGCCTTAGAATTAGTATCCAAAAGCTAAGTAAGGCCAGTGAATGAAACACAGTTAGGCTCATGTCAGGGCCCTCTCTGTCCTGGCCAACTGACTTGTGAAACCAACCAATCACAGAGCAGGAAAGTAGCACCCCAACCCTGGAACTGAGACCAGGGAAAGAAACACAGCCTGGGTTTGGGACCTGAGCCAGAGATATGAACACTTTATCCCCAAACCTAGAACTAAGGAAACATGCCCTGACTCTGAAACCAGTACCATAGTAACACTCATGGTCCCTAGAATCAGAGTCAGTGAAAGATACGTGCCCTAGCCTTAGAATTAGTCTCCAAAAGCCAAAAAAGGCCAGTGAAAGAAACACAATTTGGCTCTCACATCAGGGCCATCTTTGTCCCTAACCCACAAAACTGACCAATCCCAGGGCAGGAAAAAAACTAGCCAATCCCTGTTGACTCTGCCCCCAGGCCATCCTATATAAACTGCCCTGCCTGGGCAGTTGTGAGCTGTTCTCTCCACCCTGATAGAGGCAGCTACTCTCCTGGACTCCTCCTTCCCAAATAAATCTGTTTCTCAAAAGAGTTTTGGGTCTGAAGATCTTCATTCGCTGGAATGTCCCACAGTGAGCTGAGCAAAGGAGAGCTGAGTAACATCTTAAGCTGGAGAAGCAGAGCTCTGCTAGGAAGCCCCCTTAAGTGGGGTGCTCAGCTGTAGCGGCTTTCCAGGAGAGAAGCAGGATTGCTATATCGTGCTGGGAGACCATCCCCCACCACACCAGGTATAGCCTGACTCTCCCGAACAATCAGGATACCCTTCCCTGCTGAAGCAGTTCCAGGTCTGACTCTCTCCCGAGCAGTCAGAATAACTTACCCTCCAGGGCTGGACTGTTTCTTTGCAGCCCCAGCCATCAGAGCTGTTCTAAGCAGCTCAAGGTGTCCAGGACACCTACAGGGCAGAGCTGTTTTCTAAGCAGCTCGAGGTGTTGGGGATACCTCACCCTCCAGGGCCGGACTGTTTCTTTGCAGCCCCAGCTGTCAGAGCCCACAGAGTTGCAACTCTGTTGCTTACATTTTTGGTGCCGAAACCCGGGACTAAGCCCACAGAATTGCAGAGTTATAGTATATGTTTTCAAAATACAAAAGAAAAAGTAAAGTAAAAAAGAGAAACAAAGCACAGAGCCTATTGTGCTACATTCTACTTGTGTTCATCGTGTTTGTCTCATATCAGGATGGACATGTTTGTACTCTCTCAGTCTGTCTTCTCTGCTCTCTACACTCCTTCCACTCTGGGTTTGTTGTTTGCCTGCATGTTCCCATTCGAGTTTCCTGTTCCTCTCTGTGCTGGTTCTGTTGCTGACAAGACCCCTTCCCATAGCCCCTCATCTGCTGAGTCCTCATCTGGCCTCCATGCATCCTCATTCTGAAGGCATTGCTGGGTCCCCCCTCAGCTGCCCATCCCAGCTGCAAGTCTACCTGCTCTCATCTTTTATAATTTTTTTTAAAATAAAAAACTTTACATTTTCACTTATTTGGTGTTTGTGTAGCAGGGGAGGGGCCACAAACATACCACAGCCTGCATGTGGAGGTCAAAGGACAACTTCCTTGTGAGAATCCATTCTCTTCTTCCACTTTGTGGGTCCAATGTCATCAGACTTGGTGGCAAGTGCCTTTACCTGGTGAGTCATCTCACTGGCCCCTGCCCTTACATTTCTTTTTTCCGAGACAGGGTTTCTCTGTGTAGCTTTGGCGCCTTTCCTGGAACTCACTCGGTAACCCAGGCTGGCCTTGAACTCACAGAGATCCGCCTGGCTCTGCCTCCCGAGTGCTGGGATTAAAGGTGTGTGCCACCACCACCTGGCTCCCCTGCTCTTACATTTGACATCATCCTTTTGCCACAGGAATTTGGGGTAGCCTCTTTAACAATAGTGACATCTTGAGGCTCTTCCTTTGATACAATACAATGTACATTAGACAAAATTAGCTTACATTTTATACTCAAGACAAAGATATCTTCTTTGTTCTTTTTTGACTGCATAAATAATATGTTCATATTTTAAAAAAATAGAAAACCTCAGACCTGGCTCCCATATGTGTACATGTTTGTGATGTGTGTAGTATGCATGTAAAAGATAAAAGAAAAATAAATTTCTTTGAGTAGAATTCTCAGGCAAAGAATATACTTATGTCAAAAGTTGGCATGTGATATCAAACTGTTCTCTGGAAAGATTCATAGTTTATTCAGTAACATTGACTGAGACCCCAGCATGTGCCAAGAACCATGTGCTGGATCTTTGTGGAGTCTGGTATGTTGCTGAAGAAAGATTCATAGTATTGTTGAGTTGGTAGAGATCAATTGACTCAGTTGGAAGTTCAAGGANGACTTCCTGAAGGAAGAGGAATTATAGGTAAGGCCTGAGGGTCAAGCAGGGGTTAAAGAGGGAGGTGAGCGCTCTGTCGCTTACTCATATAAACACAACTGTACAGGAAGTAAAGAAAGCTTGCTTGGAAATGGGTAGGGGTGGGGTGGACTGACGAGGTGGTAAGGAGAAAGAACCAACCACAGGTGGGCATAGAGGTTATGACAAGGATCTCACTTTATTTTTTTAAAGATTTATATATTTATTTATTTTATGTATATGAGTGCTCTATCTGCATGTACAACTTTAAGCCAGAGGAGGGCATCAGATCCCACTACAGATGGGTGTGAGCCACCATGTGGTTGCTGGGAATTGAACTCAGGACCTTTGGAGGAGCAATCAGTGCTCTTAACCACTGAGCTATCTCTCCAGCCCCCCTACTTTATTTTTAACAGGAAGAAGAGATATAAGTAGGGTCTGAAGATCATCTTTGTATCTTGGAAGATAATTTTGGTTGAATAGAGAGAACTGAGTGGCAGAAGCAAGATGGAAGACATGTTGATAAGTTAAGAGGTCATTGCAGGAATCCACGTGACAAGTAAAAATAGCTTAAACTAATCCGAGTTACAGACAGGCATGGTCAAGGCAGAAGTACAGGAGAGCAGATGATTTTATGATTTTTTTAAAAAATGAATATATTTGGTTGTTTTTGCCTTTGCCAATCTAACTAAGGGTGTGTGTATCAGTCTACAATTATTGTATATATAATATAGTATACATATATAAATTTATAGCATTATATGTAATGTTCCTTTTTTTGATCATGACTGAAGTTGAACATCTTTTTGTATTTTACTATTTTCATTTTCACTTATTTCTCTTGAATTACCTATGTGTACCCTTCAGCCATTTTCTTACCGAGGTGTGTAATCTCTTTCTTTCCAGAAGGTAGTCAACGATCCCATTCTGCATTTTCATTATCATGTACTTGCTGTCTCCACTGACTGATGAGAACTTCTTAGATTTTATTTATCACTTAATTAAATATGCAAATAAATTATTATCATGTTGATAAAAGACAGAGCTTAATGAGAATCCAAGTGCAAAATCAAAGCAAGGTTAAACCAACTTAAAATACCTAATGAGTAACTGACAGTTAACAATATACATGATATATGTTTTCTGATTTGGGGTTTGTGTGTGTGTGTGTGTGTGTGTGTGTGTGTGTGTGTACCATAGCCAAATAAGACAGTATCTCCCTTCATTATTTCTGGTTTGGTATGATGCTTAAAAGTCTCCCCCATCTGAAAGTTATAGTAAGTTATCTTGCGTTACTTTTACAACCATATATTTTCAGGTTCTATCAAAGAACATACAAACCAGACATCTTTATCCCATTCTCCATCCTTTCCACCCCCAGCTTTACCAGATGGACAATAAAAAACAGTNTTGAGTTGGTGCTTCGGATATAAAAGCAGCAATGTAAAACCGGCCCTGTGTCAGCTTTTGCTACTCTGAATGGCTTTGACTTTGCAGCTAACATGGATACAGATCAAGGTCCTCCCTAAGTTAACATACAACTTCTCTGTATATGGGGCAAGGGGCTACCAGACCATGAGTTTTCTGAAGTCAGAAAACACGTCTATTTAACTTTTTTGGTCCATATGTGGCTGGGCCTCATTAACAGCCTCAGCCAGCATAACATTTCATCATGTTGCTCCCATGAAGACAGCACAAATTCTCAGCACAGTGAGGAAGTAGAGTGTTCCTCAGTGCTATGATGCACTTAGTGCGCGTAAGCACTCATCAGAAGTCACACAGTGTGGCAAACACAGGGACACAGGCAGAGCAACATTTCTGATTACTTTCTCTCCTCTCCTCTAAACTCTCTCCAAAGAGAGTAAAAAGCCTACACAACAAAATATAACCCCCTCCCTGAGAAGTACCAATAACGGGAATGGTGTTTTTCTTCAAATTTCCCTTAAGTGTTTGCATTCATCATGTTTGTATCCTTGATGTTTTATCATGGAATTCTGGGTATATCACAGTCAGTGCTGCAGAATCCTTGAGTTGCCAGGAATCTTCTGATTCCTGACCATGCAGTACTTAGTTGTAATCTAAAAAAGAAAAAAAATTTGATTTATTTCCCTTTCTAATTCTTGTTTGCATTTTTGGAAAAAAAATTGGGACTCTGTTGGGAACGTATCATCATTACACAGGTTCTCAGGTCAAGTTCGTCTTAGATTCCCTGCAAAGGGTTTTCTAATTGAAGCAGCGCTGTCTTCAGTAGCTTCTTAGTGGAGACCCAGGAGACCATCTTGTTTCAATGAGTCATTGGTCTGGGTGGGCTGAAATTCTGTCTTGGGTGACAGCTCCTGGTTCACTTGGAGTAAAGCTTTCAGCCGGGAACCTTCAGCCTCCATGTGGGTGTTTACCTCCCCTCTGCGCAAAAGGACGCAGGGAATTGAGAAGCTTGTGCAACACTGGACAAACTCCATTGGAATGGTTTTGGTCGCAAGGGGCAAGCTGTTTTGATGCTCAGTTTCCTCATCTAAAAACATCAGAGAAAAGAGCTCTGGAGGATTTGGGTAGAGCAAGCAGTCCAGATGTCCAGTAGATGCTCCCATGATTGGTATTAAGAGACCATAATTCTCCAGCTGTCCAGCTGCTTCAGGCTTCCTGTCTCTCTTGGGCTGTTGACAGGAAGACTGCTTGAGCATCAAGGACAACAAAAGACAGACTNTGTCCTGCTTTCTCGCCACAGTAAAGTTCTCAGAAAGTAGATTCCTTGCTGTTTTGAAAGCCTGGATGATGACTCCCTGGTATCTCTTCAAATGCTTCAGCCTGTGAGTTACGACTTCCGCTGACCTCTCTGCAGGGTGGGACAAAGGCAGGCAACATCTGTGGTCCACAGTAAAGAGCCAGCAGATCAAAGCTGCAGCTGGGTTAATGATGCTATGGTGTTGGTGTAGCTATCTTGAGGGTGATAAAAGAAAGAGAGAAAGTGAAATAAGGAAAAAAATATCCCAAATTCCCAAACAAAGGCAGATGTTTTGTCTTAGGAAAAGAAGCATGAAAGATATCANTTCAGAAATTTGACAGGCTAACAGCAAAATGAATACTTAACTGGATCAAAATAAATTAAAGGACATTTTACAGTAAAATTGACCCCCTCAAAGAAATAAAATCTAAATCCCCTCTATTCCTAAGCTTCTCACATTCTTGCTTTCTTCAATATAAAAACTACTCTTCCTATTATTATGCCGCAGGCTCAGGGTGGCCTGGCCCACAGATGTAATGGATGGAACCTCCTCTTGGGAATTTTAGAAATTCTGTCNACTTGTCTGGCTGCAGCAGAGACCAAGGTTAGTGAGTCCTAGTGTGGTGACAATGTAAGAAGGAAATGGTTCCCTGTGTCTACACGACAGTACAGAGAGCCCTGAGATTTGGGAATGCATGTTTCTATTCCNACGGGCCCTTTACTCAGGTATGACTGTGGGAAAATAACTCCACTCTTTACTGTGGTCCTCATTCAGACTTCAAAGTCATGTATGGGTTTGCTGTGTATAGTTATGTTGGTTAAATGTCCACTGTGGGACATGTAGGACTTCAAATACAGACTGTGTCCTCTTGGCCAAGATTCTATCTACCCGAAGGAGTGACTGTTTGAATTAGGCACTCTCTTAAAATGGGACGGAGGTGAGATCTTGGAAGCTGAGAGTTAAAAAATGAAGATATGGTTACAGTAGACCAAGGCTGGCTTAGGTCAAAAGAAGTCTGAGTCAGTATGGAATGGTTCAGCAGGTGAAGAGAAGTGTCAGGANGGAGGGAGCCAGGAAGGGATCTGCAGAGCACAAGGGGAGTATCCCTCCCCTCAATGCCAAGGTGACTTGCTGTTTGGCCTAGCCTTGGTTCCAAGACAAGGTTCAAAGAAAGCAGATAGAGGGCTGCACCCACCCCCTTGCTACAGGCTACAGGCTACAGGCTGCTGGCAGGTGCTGGGTGCAGGCTGGAGTGCACGTAGGGGGAGGCTATGGGGAGATTGGAGCTGGCAGGCTGGGAGAAGGTAGAGATAAAAGTAGAAAAGAAAAGAAAATAGACTCAAAGTCTCTGTTTTTAGGTAATAAATAGCTGCAATTCATCTACTTTTATGTTGTCTGGAGTTTGTCCCTTACAGTGTCTACTCTCCATGCTAAAGTGGTTTCTTGNGCCTGTCTATGTNGGGTGCACTGACTTCCCATTAGGTGTGAAGATGCCACAGCGTGGAAAGATGCATCATGGGAGGAAGGGGGAAAGGGAACACTGCCGTGGTATTAGAAACGAACAAATGTGAATGAATGAAGAGAGAGGAAGGAAGCCTTTCTACTTGGAATTCCCTCGTTCAGTTTTCATTAGCCAGTCAGATGGATTATGAACTGCATACAAGAATGGGAAATAGCATATGGCTTTAGAAAAGACATCAGGGAATGAGGCAGAGAAGAGCTGATCAGGTTCTAGACCAGTAAGAGCCTCTACAGCAGTGGTTCTCAACCTTCCTAATGCTGCGTGTGACACTTCATGTTGTGGTGACCACCCCCCAACCATAAAATTATTTTATTGCTGCTTTAAAACTGTAATTTTGCTACTGTAGTCAATTATAATGTAAAGATCTGTGTTTTCCAAATGTCTTAGGTGACCCTGTGAAAGGGTCGTTTGATCCCAAAAGGGATTGCGACCCACAGGTTGAGAACCACTACTCTAGACGGAGAGTGTTCCTGGTGTTTGAAGATACAGTGAGGACCAAAAATGAAATAACGAAACCTCTCTTCAAAGCATATTCAGGCCTTTCATAACTGGGGAAGGGGGTTGATTTTATTCATGGAAGCCATAGGAGGCAGTCAATGGCAGCTTCAGGGAAGACACTGTGTGTGGGGTGCTTTTGTTAATCCCATCAATGGAGAATAAGACCACTACCACAGTTTAAAGCCAAATTTGAAGCAAGCTTTAATTAAATACTGGCCAGGTGGATGGGCTTTGGCCAGGTCCATACCCAGGTTCTTGAGAAATGGCCCAAGTCATGGTTTGCAGCAGCATAAGAAGAAAACCCCATAATTCATTGCTTTTCCCATCAGGTCCAATTAGGGACAAGCACACATCCTGATGTACCAGCCCACATCCAATCAGGGGCAAGCAGATATCCTGATGTATTTCCTGCCTGTGAACCTCCCTCCCACATGTGATCATGCACATCTGGTGCAGTTGGGTCAAACAAACTTGTTTAGTGGAGTAAAACCATGTGGCTTGCTATCTCCCATAAACAATAGCCTCCAGCATTTCAGGAACTATCTGTCCCTGGGCAAGGGGCTTGCAGAGCAGAGGCATTTTTGTTTCATGGATCTCCAAGGCATAGTAAGTAACTTTGGCTCTCACAATTTGACCTGGAAGTAGATTGGGAGAAGACCTTGGCTCTACTTTGAACCCAGACAAAGGACTTTGTTCAGTAAGATATGTTAAGAAGTAGCCAGGTAAAGGGTCTTATTCCAAGCTGACTCCATACCCAACAAGGTCAGCCATGATACCTAAAAGCCATTCTCCCAGGGGCTAGGACACATAGTGTACCCGATATTTTGCCAAGATGTTTAGAGGCTTTCGTGTGAGAACTTACCACATCAAGTCAGAATGCAGGGCTGAGAGCAACCCAACGGGTAACAAGGCGTGGGGGCCCAACAAGATAAGAGCAAAGGAGTTTCCAATCCCGCTGGTTTTTAAAAGTTTACTGTTTATTATTTTGGTCATGCGTGTGACAGGGTGCATGTGTGGAGGCCGGAGGACAACTTCTACCTCTATGTGAGTTTCAGGGCTTGAAATCAGGTTATCAGTGTCTCCTGGCAGGTGCTTTCACCTGCTGAGTCCCATCACTGACCCGGAAGCTACTGCTTATCAGGTACTTAGTCATAACAATAAAAATTTAACTAAGGGGCTGGGGAGATGGGTCAGTGTTTAAGAGCACTTACTGCTCTTCTGGAAGACAGAGGCTCCATCCTCAGCACNCACATGATATTGTCTAGTACTAGGGGATTTGATGCCCATTTCTAGCTTCCTAGGGCATGTGTGTTGTACAGACATGCAGGCAAAACATCCATACACATAAATTATTATTTTTATTATTGTTGTTATTGCTTACCTACTATAAGTTCTTTCATCTTTAAGGTTCTTTTTAGATTTCTGAGACTGAGATAAATCTCTTGTATCTTGACTTGATACCTGCATTCCAGTCTTCATGAAATTTTAGAGAGTTATTCATGTAAGTGTAAGCAGAGATAGAACATCCTACCAGCCCAGACTGGAGCCTGCTGCATCCTTCCTGCAGCTAGTACATCTTGGCCACACACACCATCTTATCCTGTGTGAGAGCCACTGCTAGTGGAACACCGCATACTCACATGTATTCCCAAGAATTTTAACTCATCCTTAGTAGGCAGGCATCATTTCTTATTCAGCAAGTGAGGAATTCAGAGTCTAGAAAAGGTAAATGTCCTGCTTAGGTCACAGTGCCTAGGTGTCCAACCAGACTGACTTCGATCTTTCTAATTAATTCCATCCTCATAGTTACTCTAGGAATTGCTCAGATTTTCTCAGATTCTCAACTTATTTCATAAAACTCTTATACACTCATGAAAATGTAGGTAAGCTTACAGGAAGTCACCTTGAAAAACATTGTCAAGTCAAGACTGGTGTGGTGGTTTGAATGAGAACGGCTCCCACAGGCTCACATGTTTGAATGTTTGGTCACCAGTTAGTGGAACTGTTTGGAAGGACTGGGAGGTGTGGCCTTGTTGGAATATGTGTGGCCTTGTTGGAGGAGGTGTGGCCTTGTTGGAGGAGGTGTGGCCTTGTTGGAATATGTGTGGCCTTGTTGGAGGAGGTGTGGCCTTGTTGGAATATGTGTGGCCTTGTTGGAGGAGGTGTGGCCTTGTTGGAGGAG
>LZPO01087451.1:7474-29307 GCA_001675575.1 Neotoma lepida | reverse complement strand
GCAGGTATTTAGTTTTTCCATGTCTCTTCTGGCATGAAGACCAGGGAAGAGACTCAACTTCTACAAATCTTAAGGAATCATGGGTAGGAAAACATTTTGGCAAGATACCAATGGCCTCTGTATTTACTATTAGGGTCTTGTTTAGGGTGAGAACANTATTGTCCAGTCCACAGTTAATTTCTTTGAGTCCATTCTGTTGGAGGAGAAGAACACTGTGAACTTAATCATGGTCTTAATGCATGAGGAAGGAAGGGGGATTTGGGGACTCTTGGGGAGGAAGGGAGAACCTAGCTCAGAACAAAGATGTCAGAGTCTCAGACACTGGGAGACAGGGCTGAGGTATGGAGGGTATCTTTTGTTTATTTTTTTTTTCTTGCTTTTGAGACAGAGTCTCATTACTTAGCCAAGGCTGGCCAGGTGCTTGTAAGTCCCCTTCTTCTACCTTCTCAGGCCTGCAGCAGCACTCCAAGTGAGATGTGGGGCCTGCTACTGTCCGGGCGCATTGCAATGCATGCCAGGAAGATCTCGGTGAGAATTTGTTAGGGTTTAGAATTCTTCTGAAATAAATTGTGGTTATTTTCTAAAATATGAATAAGCATAAAAACATAGGTTTAAGTCTCAAACGACCTAGGTTGAAATTCCATTTCATCATTTTACCTGTGAGACCAGAGGGGAATTACTCAATAATCTTTCTGAATTCCAGTTTTACCTTCTATTAAGAAGGGGGTGGGGTTAGGATTAGAGACAAACTACCTTGCTGGATTCTTAGGGAGGCTGTATGGAAGATTGTGTGCAAATACACATCTGTTATTATCATGGCTGCTGTTCATAGGCAGTGGAAGAGAATAGTAATAGCCATCCCAGTTCCAGCATTTAGTAACCCCAAACTTCTGAGTTTCATTTTCCATGTGACACAGTAAATACAAAAGTCTCCATTACAAGGCCTATGACTCCAATGCAGTGTGGAAACCACACAATGTTAAACAATGAAATGAAATGGCTAAGTGTCATAAACAAATGTTAGCTATTGCCCAGTGTTAAGATACAGTTACTATCACCTGCCCTAGGCACTCAACTCTAGAACACTCCTGAAAACATGATGGCCCTTCATCCTGGCTTTGGTCCGCAGCCTCTTCTGTCCCTCCAGGTGCAGAGTCAGACTACCCTGCAGGCTTGCCGGCTCCCCAGACGGAAGGTAAACACAGACTGTTTTCTTGTCTACTGCCATGAGTGATCCTAGGGGCCGAGAAGGAAGGTCATATTTTAAGAGCTACTACCACTGCAGATCTATCTGAAGTATCCAGAACTGTCACTAGAGAAAGGTGCCAGTTTCTTTGGCAGAAGTCTGTGTAAAATGGATGTCTTGCCTGAAGATGGAGTCTGGATCCTAGGACATCTCAAGATCCACCTCATTAAGATTCTTCCTCCCTCTCTGAGTTTGTCTGGCTGCTCTTTCTGAAAGTAAGTCCTTTCAGTAATTAAATCTCTGAAGGTGCTGGGCATTCATTATCTTGAGCATTAATTCTGAAGGCTGATCAGGGGATTCTGCAATTTCAAATCATTTGGTAAATGGTCATTTGATTATTACTTGGCTGAGAGAGTTAGAAAGAGATCTTTGGACTCCATCGTTGTTTGGATGCCTGTTCTTGGGGTTTCTGTGTTTAAAGATCTTTGATTAAACTGCTGTACAGATGTTCTTCTGAGTTTCCTTGTAGATGTAGCTGCCTTCTCTATGGTATGGGAGCTCCTTAGGGACTGGACACCTCTGTGTTCTTGTGTGCCTTTCACTGTACGTTACAATATAGGGCATAATCAATGCACAGTTTGTGCTATTTGCATTTTTAACACAAATGAATGTATACCTCAGAGGAAATCAGTCAATTGATTAGGGTCACATTTAGGACTATAAGCTGAAGAAAACTCAGCATCTGTCTATTATTTGGAAATAGTTGATAAAGATCTCTGATGATTCTGAATGAACTTAAGTGTATGTGATGCTTAGTTTGGGTGGTCAATTTGTCACAATGTAGAGCTACCTGAGAAAAGAGTTTCATCCAGACCAGTTTGGCCTGTGGGGATATGGATCATTTCCCAGTCAGCAGTTGCATTAGTGAGAGAGATTTGAAGGGAATTGAAGCCAGGACATTGGAATTCTAATTCTGGGAATATAGGGGGTGTTTTGGAGAATGTAAACTCTAATATTCAATGACACAGTGCTGAGTCCCTAGGTACCCCAGAACACACACCTAGACACACCATACTTTTGATGAAATTCTGACTCTGGAGTTTCCCATTTTGCCAAGAGTACAAAAGTGCCAATGAGATGTTCGTTGCCTTATAAGTCGGAGACTGGAGGTAATGATGGGCCACAACACCAGCTTGGAGGACAAGCTGAACAAGACTTCTGTTTCTTTCAAAAATGTAAATTCAAAACTAGGCCCGCAGCAGGGTTATTGAAAGGACTAAAATTACTGGGTGTGGAAGAGAACGTGAGAAGTATCTGATGTATAGTAAGGTGTAATCCATCTGTGAGGGAAATACACTCTGCATCTCAGAGCATCCTAACCCTTGGCACACTAACGACAGAAGGAAATAGTCTGCACAGGCTTTCCAGCTCAGGAAGCTACAATGTACTATTTCTTAAGACGGAAAGCCTAGTTATGTTCCCATATGCTTTTCTATCCGTACACCCTTGTCTTTGCTCTCCCTGATGATTTATTAAATAGATCATCTATTCGTTGTAAACATGGTTTAGTGATTACATAGTATCTTTGCATGCAGTTCTTCCTAATAAAAGCTCAAGGCAAGAGGTACTCTGGGTTCTTAGAGCTCCTCAAATGCTCTTTGGGCCCCCAGCCTCCCCTGTGGAAAGTTCTCTTGAGTCTTGTTTCATGAACTGAGCTCTGCTATTCAGGCAGTGGAAGCTGAAAAATATTAGTCTCTAATGTGGAGGAAGGATGGAGCCGAGGACAACCAGAGGAGTCACTGCTAGAGACAAAGATGTCACCTACCCTATTGACATTTCTTGCCAAGGGGTTGGACCGAGTCCATTTTAGCAGAGTTTAACAGAGTACCTGGTACATGGGAAGCACTGTTGAAGTGTTAAGTTAAAAATTGTACTATGTAAATTAGTTGCCATACTCTTCTTCCCATGAGGCCGTCAGAGGAAGGTGTTTGCTGCCCCTGGAGCAATTTTTATGCAGCNCATTCAGTTCCACAATCAAGAAAGAATGTCAGCCCTCCTGCAGCTTCCCAAGACAACAGGTGCCCTATGAGGGTTCCTTTCTTTTCTTGGTCCTCTCCTTCTTCTTCTGTGTTCCTTCTTTTCCTCCCTCCCTCCCTCCCTCCATCACTTTCTTTCTTTCTTTCTTTCTTTCTTTCTTTCTTTCTTTCTTTCTTTCTTTCTTTCTTTCTTTCTTTCTTTCTTTCTTTCTTTCTTTCTTTCTTTCTCTTTCTGAGGGGTACAGTGACATTCAAGGGGCTTTCTGCTGTGATCTTCCCCCTCACATCTGCACTTCTCTCTCTTTTTACTGCTGTACCACACAAGTCATGAGAGGGGCTCTGACAGAGGTACAGCTGTTCTGTGGCAATCAAAGAGCTTCTCATGCCCTGCTCTAAGGCACACGACAATGCAGCAAATTGAGGCTCAGATGCCAGCAAAAAGCCAAGCCCTCTTTCATCTCTCTTTTGAAGACACCCTTTGTCTGGCTTTCCTCGTGAGTAGGATCTTGAGACAGTGTTCAGTTTGGCCTGTTTGTCTTGCTTTTCATTCTGTTTTCTACATAGAGAGGCAGTGGAAAGTCTGTGTCTGTGAGAAAAGTCCTCTGTAGACCATATAGAAAGAACTGACTTCAGGGGCCGTGCCACAGCCACTGACCTGTCCAGGATACCCTATCTTTTCAGTGTTTATCACACCTTACAGGGGACTAACATGGAATTACTTGCAATGATCACGGATTGGTCTCTAAAATAAAGGAGTTTTCTCACTGAAATTTGTGCATAAGAGTTAGGGTTATTATGTAAAATATTTGTGTTTCAAATATTTTCAACTGGTTGTTGTGAATCCTTGTTTACCTTTAAAGCCCAGAATTTGTTTAGAGAGCATGTTGGGTCTTGGGCATAACCAGAGCCTGGCCTAGCTGGATCTGTACATATTTTCCTCCTCACATAAGGAAAGAGCAGAGAGGAAGACAGAGAGAGAGAGAGAGAGAGAGAGAGAGAGAGAGAGAGAGAGAGAGAGAGAGAGAGTCTAAGTCCCATACTTGGAATTGGTTTTCATTACTGATCATTTCTATCCAGACTCAGTGGCCTAAGGTAGATGCAATAGTGTGGGAGGGTTGAACTGTCTAAATTCAATCGTAAGAAAGGGTCCCACGAGAAGTCCTGGGGTCATTAGGAAGATTCTGATGGACAGGGCTTTCACCTTAACTCTTCTGCTTACTCTAACGAGGTCTGTTAACAAAGTCTGTTCCTTTGCCAGGTAAGGTGTTTTGCTGAGAAGTTCAGTAGCCATCTGAGGAGCAAAAGACCATTTCTGTTTTCCCAGGCTTAACCCAAAATCTGAGCTGAGAATCTACACTAGGCACCCACCCTGTGCAAGCATGTAGCACACCTTATCTCCAAGCATTGTGTTACCCCAGTTCTCTTGGGAAAAGAATCCTTCCAGGGTCCAGATTTCAGTTATAGAACCAAGTATGGCAGATGGCGGTTTCAAAGCATGGCTACCCATACATCTGCCTTCAACCCCCCCCAACACTTTCTCTAGAATACAGGCCATTCAGAATACTGCCACATTCCCACAGCAGTGAAGCTATTTCTCCGTCATTTGTTGTTGAATTCTTAACAAAGAGAATGCTGTAGAAGTGATGTTGCATGCTTAGGTCTTATCAATAAANGTTTTCTGTTCAATGCTTTTTTTTCTTTACCTCTTTCTTTCACTCATCATTGAAATCCAGCCCCCCTGTTTTAAGGCAGTTCATTCCACATGCAGGTGTTTGATTTCAGAGCAGAGCAACCAAGACACTGCACTTGTATGGCCAGTCAGTGGGTGGCCCAGGTTTCAAACTTAGATAGTATGACTATGGTAGCCATGCTTGGTTGCCTCCACTGTCTGAGGTCCTTGTTTTCCCAAGTCTTATTCCTTCAGTCTGGGCAGAAGGGTGTTCTTTCTTTCCATTCAGTATTCTATGGTTTTAATGTAGCCCCAAAGTTCATTTGTTGTACACTTACTACCCAACATAGTACTGTTGAGAAGTGGGGTATTTAAGAGGCATCCAGGTTGTGAGAGCTCTGCCTTCATGAACTGCAGGAGGGGGTTCATGATGCCCAGGGTGCNTTNGTCGTAGAAGCACACTAAACATCTGCGTNGAGGAATCTTAGTACTGGGGCACACACTTAAGTCAAGCTGTGCCTTCCACAACTGTCTTGCTATGCAGAGGGCCNACTCCAGTCTCANGGAGGCTCCACAGCTGTTGGTCTAAAGTTCATAAGCTCCCACTAGCTTGGTTTGGTTGTCTCTGTAGGTTTTTCCATCATGATCTTGATGCTCCTTGCTCATTGAATTCCTCTTCTCTCTCTTCGACTGGACTCCTGGAGCTCGGCCTGGTGCTTGGCTGTGGATCTCTGCATCTGCTTCCATCAATTACTGGAGAAAGGCTCTATGATGACAGTTAGGGNATTCACCAATCTGATCACTGGGGTAAGCCAGTTCAGTTCAGGTACCCCNTNCACTATTTCTAGTAGTCTAAGCTGGGGTCATCCTTGGTGATTCTTGGGAACTTCCCTCGCACCTGGTTTCTTTCTATCCCCACGATGTCTCCCTCTATCATGGTGTCTCTTTCACTGCTCTCCCACTCCATCCCTGTTCCAGCTCGACCATGCTGTTCCCTTATATTCTCATCCCCNTCATCAGGTCTTCATCAGGTTTTTTTTCTTGAATAAAAACTGTGATAGACAGCTAGCTGTGACAAAGCAATANATTTAGAGAAAAGTGTCGCTGCCAAAACTAGCTGAGTGTCAGAACTAGGAAGAAACATGTAATTACCAGTTTGTCTTCTAGTCAAAAAGCGCTGTTGGCTTGATGGCTAGATTAGGTTCATGATATTGTTTCTGCCTTCAGTTCAGGTGAATCTGAGGATACTAGAAGGTACGCAAACCTTCTGGCATTGCTGTCTCTCACAATGCCTTTTTGATATGTTGAAACAAACTTGTTAGCAATACAAAATAAAGGTGGAAAGCTTGCCTTGGCCCCTGGTACACTTGCTGGCCTTCTATACCAGTCACTGGGTTTCTATTGCTTAAGGTCTTTGCTGCTTCAATGTGCTGTTTAGATGGTAAATGCCTCCTCTGTTGAAGCCGCTGCCTCAGAACTGGCTTAATGAGGTCCCAGGAAGTGGCGCTATGCTTTGCTGCACAATTTCAGTTTCCCAATGAGATGGATGGCATGAAAGAGGCAAAGGAGGCTCCTCAAATAGACCTGAGCCCCCAAGAGCTCTGACTGCAATTTCATCAGGTGGTATTGCACAGTAGTGGGGTGGGGTGAGGGATCTCTTTAACAAAAAGACAAATTGAAAGGGACAGAAAAATCTGGAGACAGATGTTTCGGTTGGGGACTAAAAGTAGAGGCCACTGCATCTGATCATATATGGGTTCTAGGCTGCAGCGGCTTTTGCATGTTCCAGGGAAGATTTCTCTCTGACATAGGACAAGGTTTTAATTAAGGTTTCTCCTGAGGAAGGGAACTTTTCTTTGCACGTTTGGGTGCTAGGATAAATCTCAGTTCTGATGATGTCCCCATTTGGCTGGTANAGGACTGAAAAAGCACAGATGTATGGATGGCGGTGGCTGTGCCTTGTTCCTTCCTTGTCAGCTTTCATTTTAATGGCAGTTCTTAGCAAATAAAAGAATAGAAGTGTACACACACGCACACGCATCCACAGAGACATGGGGAGGCAGAGAGACAGAGGGAGACAGAGAGAGGCACACACACATACACGTTTTAGATGAAGGTGTCATTATTTTCTTGTCTATAGGTGCACAACCCATCCGAGAGCTCTCTGCCTCAGTTTCTAACAGGAAGAGTGTATTGAGAAGGAAAACCCACTCAATGCTTTTAGACTTTAGCTGCTGAAGCTCTTCTCCCTCTCAGCTAGTTCTCAAGGCAGTGATTTCCCACTTGACTGAAGTGCAGCCCAATGACTGGGAGAGTCAGATAACTCGGCTGTAAATCCAGACTGCTCCGTTCTCTTGGCATGAGACCATAGATGTTAAAGTAACACTGTGGAGCTTTCACTTCCTCNGCTGTAAAATGGGATATTTGCCACTGCTGTGTGATGTCAGAGCTAGTGACACAGTCCATATAACNATGGAACAAGGTCCTTGTCAGCTACCAAGTACTCAGTCATTCTTACCAGTGTTAACAATGAACAAGTGCCTGTGGTATTGGCCATGGTGAAGACAAAGGCTGAAATTATATCCCTAGGAAGAAAAAGACATTAAAGAATGAAGTTCATTAAAAGCAATATGATTTGGAATACAAAGGTTAGTTATAATGGAACNCTGTTGCATAGATGGGCTTATACTGATCCATTTACAATATGAGATATTACCAAATTAATTAGATGATTTATCTTNTCAAAGTGCTGGTAACAATGGGTGTGGGAGGAGACTTGGCAGGAAAATGTGCCAAGTGTGGTGGTTTGATTGAGAATGGCCCCCACAGACTCATATATTTGAATGGTTAATTACCAGGGAGTAGAAGAGTTTGGGAAGGATTAGCAAGTGTGGCCTTGTTGGAGGAAGTGTGTCACTGAAAGTCAGTTTTGACCTTTCAAAAGCCCACCACACCAGTCTCAGTCTCTCTCTCTCTCTCTCTCTCTCTCTCTCTCTCTCTCTCTCTGCCTGCTGCCTTTGGATCAGACTGTAAAGCTCTCAGCTACTGCTCCAGTGTGATACCTGCCTGCTTCCTGCCATGATGATCGTGGACTAATCTGTAACTGTAAGCAAGCCCCCAATTAAATGCTTTATTTTATAAGAGGTGCCTCGGTCATGGTGTCTCCTCACAGCAATAAGACAGTAACCAAGACATTGAGCAAGCCTGACAACCTAAGTTTGGATCCCTGGAACCCATCTAATTTAATAACAATAATACTAGTAATAAAAGGAATACAGATGTGGTGGTGTGTGACTGTAATCTCCGCTCTCCTAAGAAGAGCTGGAGGGAAGACAGGAGAAACTCCGGGAAGCTCACCTGTCAGTAAGTCACACAACAGAAAACAAAGAGACTCTGCCTCAAAAACAAGGTGGAGAGGACACCTGAGAGGCCCTGGGCTCTTTAAAAGATAATGCCTAATGACAGGATTTTTGGGTTGCGGCAGACATGCCCGTGAGGTGGATATTGGGACTCTGGTCACTTGTTTCCCCTTCTAATTCCAGGTCACTGTGAGATGAGCATCTTGTTCTACCACCCCTTCCCATTAATATCACCATCTTATACTAGAATGGTACCTGGGTCACATTCACCTGGGTCACTAATGTCTCTACATTAGTCTACATTTTACAGTAAGGCTCACTTAGTGTTGAAGATTCTAAAAACTTAACAAATATGTATAATGACATTACACATTTACAGCATCAGGCAACATAGTGTCAGTGACACCAACAATGCTCTGGATGCTCCCCATTCATACCTTCCTTCCTACTCTTGGCAACCATTGCTTTTCTTTTTTTATGGTGTCCATGGTTCAGCCTTTTNCTCAACACCATAGAATTGGAGTCCCATAATTTGTAGCCTTTGTAGGCTGGCCTTTTCCCGAGTAATATGCATTTAGGGTCCATGTGTTTCTGTGACTTGATAGCTGTGAATAGTATCCTCTTGTTGAAAAATATCCTATTATCCGTCACCTGGCAGACGATACCTTGGTTTCTTCCAAGTTTTGGCAATTATGAATAAAGTTACTGTAAATTATCCCTGGCCAGCATTTGTGTGGACTAAAATCTTCAGCTCAATTTTCTGGAGTAAATGTTATATTTAAAACCAAGGAGCTTGGCTGCTGACCATAGGAAAAGAAGGTACTCCAACGTCAAAATGTCTTCCACCCCAGCTGTACCATGTTTCACTTACAGAGAAAGATGGTGAGAGTTCCTTTGCCCACATCTTCACAAGTGCCCAGTCCTATCAGTGTTTGGCATTCTGGTCATCCTAGATGTCTCTTGCTGCCATGTGGCTTACTGTGCATTCCATCATGCTGAGGTCTATAGTNTCTTGCTGACCCCTATTTGTTATCTTTTGTCTTTGATGATGAGATTATCCATCTTTTGCCTCCTTTTTAATTAGGATGAACATTTTCTTATTGTTGAACATTGAGAGTTCTTTGTATATTTTGGTTAACAGTCNTTGATTAGATAAATGTTGTGCACATATTTCCTCCCCTGCTCTGGCTTTTTATTCTAGTGTCAGTGTCTTCCACAGAGTAGAATGCTTCATTTTAATGGCATCCTCAGCAATTTCTTTTGTGGACGATACCTTTGTTCATTTTCTTACCTTTGTTNATTTTCTTCTAGAGTGCCACCGCTAAACCCAGAGTCATCTGAGCATTCTTCCATGTCGTCTTTGAGGACTTTGATAGTTTNGGGTTCTCCATCTGGAGTTAATTTTGGAGAAGGGTATAAAGTGTGTGACTAGATTTTTTTCCCCCCAGACACGTCTGTGTGCGTCCTCTCTTTGGTATGGCTGTTCATCATCTGGAGGGGTTGGCATGGAGGTTACAAAGGCTGTTCACTGATTCCTTTTGGACTGGTTACTGTTAGCCCTTGACGCCAGCAGCCAGAGCTTCTCCTTCTCNCAAGCAAGGTGCGCTGTAAGGTTCTAAGTAGGAGCAGTTCCTTGCTGCTTTCCCCCACCTACCAGTTTTTGACATATTGGATTACATTTCAGCCCTGGGCCAATCTGTCAAGGAAACAGGAAGTGTCTGTTGTGATGACATATTTGCCTGCAGCTGAGGTTTGAAACCAGGTAGGTAGTCGTTTTTTATAGAGAAGCAATTTCTCTCTATGGGAGAGGTTGAATCGCTGGGTCAGCTCAGCCCAAAACCTTTTGCTTTGTGTGGATGAGCCTTTGATATTAAGAAAATCTTTTGATAAATATATTTAACGGTGTTGAGAAATTCTGGAGAAACTTGTGGAAATGAAGGAGGCAGTCTTTTGGGGGTGACTACTGGGAGAAATACCAAAACTAACTCTATAGTGATTTTTGTCAGTATTCAAAGAGTGGGTAAATGGCTGTAGCATGGTTATCAGTGCCCCGAAGAGACTGAATGATAAGAAGCTGGAAAGCATATTTTTCATTGCCCCAGAGGAACCTACAGTTCTGACAGATACTGAGAACTACAGAAGAATCCCTGGTTCATTTTTTTCATCTCCTGTGAAAGATAAGGACTTGCTGCTGCTGTCACCCTGAGCTGGCTGTGGGGTAAGGGAAGTCACTGCCATCTCTCCTTCNTGCTGTCCTACCTTTGTGACTCTGCTGCAGGAAAAATCAATAGTTAATGCTGAGAACAAATCTAGCAGCACCCACAAAGCGCTGCTTCCTGGTGCCTGCCTAACAAAGATATCATTTGTGGCCTTGGTAAAGAACTGTAATGGCTACAGAGNGCCTGGATCTTCTGTGCTGAGGGAGCCATTTTAGCTATGGATGCTGAGGTGTCTTCTCTATGCATCATCTTGGGTACCATTCAAAACCAGCTACAGATGCAAGTGCAAGCCCAGTGTAGAGGAAGGCATCACATACGTTGAAAGCCAAAGTTCCTTCCTCCTGGCTCCTGGGGGAGGAGCCTGGGGTTGGGCTGCTCAGCTTGGACCCAGGAGCTATCTGTCTATTTGCCCTCANAGCTATAAGGTACTCACTTGTATAAAAAGCTAGAGAGCCTTGTGTAACTTAGCTAGCAGTATTCACAAAGCTCCAGGCGTCCTAGGGCAACCACTTTGCTGTATTGNTCAGTGTCCTTCATTCCATTTTCTAAATATAAAAATTGCTTTGTGCTTTATAGGTTGATTTATAACTAACCCAAACATATGGATACCTTTCGAATGAAATGATCACCTGAAGGCATTTACCAATGACTGTTTAAATACTTAGGTTTGGTCATCATAATCACACTGGTCACTATAACAAGGCCATCATACACTGTGTGTCCAGACCCCATGCTCAGAGCTTTGCTTCCCTTTCCTTATTTACCCTTATGAAGATCTTACTAATACATCACCTACAAGTGCCTCAGTGAGAGTGACAAAATGTGAAAGGAGGCTACCGTGCATTTTAGTATGCATTGTTGGTTAACTGTGTTTTGAAATTTTAACCTATTGCTTTCTTATAACATGTTATCTAGTGATGTTGACTCATCGTGTAGGTCTGTAGTTGTGAAGTCAAGCTATAGGTTGGCTGTCTATTTTTAAAAGGTGGCTGCCGGCTATTGTTATAATAATAATAATAATAATAATAATAATAATAATAATAATAATGAAAGGTACCCACATTTCACTCAGCTCTCTTTCAGCTACAAATTGGCACTGGATAGTACTATGTTTCTTTGTAGATGAGGAAATTCTTCCACACAGCTGGTAAATGGTGGAATCAAAGCCAAATTGGTATCACTCCAATGTGCTGGNTGNCTGGCTTNTCTACAGAGTTGTATGTGGCAGGGTGTGAGCTCACCAAAGACTGTGGAGGTTGGGCAGAGGACATGAGGATGCCTTTTGGGAGCAACTCTGACTGGTCTTTTGGAGACTGAGGCTTCCTTTCCCAGAGGCCACCGATGTCTTGTGTTTATGATGCAGTTAATGGTTTCTACCAGCAGTGACAAAACCTTGAAATAGGTAAGCCTAGTCAGATGCCAATACTTGAGGGTNTTTTAGCAGCAGGCCCGTTTGCTTAGTGCCTGCTTCCTCTGAAAACTCTCTCCTGCCTCCAGTGACTGTCACAGCAGATGTATCATAAGATCCACTGACCAGCACTGATTATCCAGGGTTAGACCCCCAAGCTAAGCTGGGTCAGCCACNNTTGTTTCACTGGGGATGCAGACATGAGACTTNGAAGTTCCAGCCATGGTGGGGGCTGTGGGTGTCCTGGAAAGAGGAAAATGTCCACCTGCAGCAAGAGTGGATGATGTAGCTGCTTAAAACACAGAGACAGAGACCCAGGGGGGATTATATTCCAGGCACAGGTTCCATCTTTTTCCAAGGCTCCTAGGTCCTTGTCCTGGATCTCAGTGTGATTATGCATGAAAAATTTAATATCGTAGAGTAAAGCTACATTTTTGCTTAAATCGATTAAGTAGGCTTCTGATATTGGAACAGGGTNCTGACCTGGAGTGTCTATGNCCCAGGTCCAGGTAGGAGGAGATGTCTGAGAAAGTGGGACATGCAAGTGTGGTGGTGATGCTGGGTAAGGTAAAGAATCAGAGAAAAGAACTATTCCTACGGTTTCTGTAAAACACTGAAGAACTGAAGACCCAGAACACAGTGCCAGGTGCAATATGATGATGAGCTGTTGTGGTAGGAAGAGGAAAGCTCACCCAGGCTCTGTGATGTCTAGCATGGAGTGGATACAGTGACTGTGGACAGGAGGATGGAGGATCAGGAAGCTGCACCTGATTCATGAAAAGAGTCCATGGTGGGAGCAGGGAACCATGGGCACCAGCGGTGGAAAAGAATTTGTGAACACACCCATGGAAAACCCCCAGNAAGAGAGCTGGAGTGGCTCGGGGCTCCTGCAGTTTTGAGAAGGTCTGTGGCTGCAAGCACAAGCTGAGTAGGACAGAGACAGAACCTGCGCTCAGATGGAGAGCAACTAGCAGAGCTACCTTNCTGGACTTGAATGTGGCCAAGGCTATCTTTAATTGTAAATCTTTGTCTCTCTATTGTGAGTCTGTGAGATGCTAACCGATTCACACAGAAACAGATGCACCTTTGTCTTTTTGAAATGGTCCCCATCCTTCCTCTAAGGACATGCCATGGCTCAGTGAACACTAACTAAAGTAAAGGAAAAACCCAGGGAGAGAATCAGGTGGAGTTCTTACTCCATTTTACCATATGAGCTTTAAAATACAAGAGAAAGGCAGGTCAATGACCCAGTGGTTAAGAGCACTNGCTGATTTTCCAGAGGACACAGTTTCGATTCCCAGCACCCACATGATGGTTCACAATCATCCATAACTCTAGTTCCAGGGGATCTCATGCCCTCTTCTGGCCCCCACAGGTACCAGGAATGCACATGGTATGCAGACATANGTGAAAGCAAAACACCCATATACATAAAATAAAAATAAATCTTTAAAAAATGTAAAATAAAAAATAAGAGAGAGAGAAATTACTTTGCANAAACTGGTTGAGAAATGCTATGCTACACAGAGAAAGAAAACACTCTCTAGATAATAGGTATAAGATATTTATCTGAAGAATATTTAGAGTCCTTCTTCCAGAGAGCTTTCTCAGTCTTCACTGCAATAAGTCCTGTGACCCCTGAGCAGAGAAGCACCCCTGTGTGGTTCTAGCTCAACCTGGCAGTGTGTCAGGTTGTAGTTGAGAAACTGATAATTTATGCACCATTTTGCATGCTTTATATGTGAATAAAAGGGAAATATTCTGGGTGTTGTTGTGCTTCGTTGAATCTTTGCACATGGTGACCTCAGCATGTTTACTCAGAGCATTAGGAGCAATTAATGATTCACCCATCTCCAGAGAACATTACCTAGGGCTCAGGAAAGGCAGNGTGGAAGCACAGAAAAACCTTATTAGTTTGTAGGGAAGGGGTGACAAGATTTNAAGGATAGCCTTGCCCTGGTGGAATACTCATTCTTGGGGAAGCTTCTTANGGTTCAGATTGCAGTAGCAAAGAGGCTTTTGGTCTNCACACACATTAATCTTTTAAGCGGAAATGAAGCCGCCTAGGAGTGCACGGATCTTCAAATGGAGGGGTGCCTGGTACTTAGACCATGGGCACCTTAGGAATCTCAGTGGAGATCAAATGTGATATGGTACCTGTGGGCCTCTCAGGATTTTCCTCCTGGGTCTGAGTCAGTGGAGCTGGGCAGACAGCTTTGTTTGTTTCTGGGAGGCAACTCATCAGCAAAGGACAAGCCAAGCCTCTCTGACTGATGGGCTGTTCGAGGTTTCAAGTGTCTGCCTTGAGTGACCTTAGGGAAAAACACCATCTTCTCTGGCTTAATGCGAATTAAATTTTCCATTACTCCAGAGGAAGGAAAGGCAAAGGCTTCAAGCATGCTTATTTGTGGGAAGGAAAATGAAATTAAACACTCCAGCGGAAGGAAGCTGAGCGCCTCACAGATCCCAGGGTATCACCCCTTGCCACTCAATGGCAGTGAAAATTTGATTTGAGGGGAACAGATATTTTAACCNGAGTGCCCTGCATCCATCGCAACATGTTCTGATTCTAAGAGAATAACTATACTAATTTATATAACCTGAGAGGGAAATGAAGCATTTCCATATTTCTTTTTCCTCCCTGAAGGAAGAGTACTTCAGATGTCTTGAGTAGCCAAAGGAGAATTCAGCATAGGAATGTGTGGTCCCCTTCAGGGTATCTTTTAGAGATTTGCCATGTCATGGATGTAGAGGATCCCCTCCCTGGGGTGCTCAACAAACACAGGAATCTTGGAAGGGAAGAAAGTCTCATGATTTTCACAAAAGTGAAAATTAAGTGGTATTTCTTTATGCTTGAAAGAAGGCAAGAGGAAGTTTGTGTGTGCATGTGTGTGTGCATGTGAGCACGTGTGTCTGAGTATGTGAGAGTGTATGCTTCCTTGAGAGTTTGGGCAAGCAGTCTATTCTGTAGGCCAGAAAGACCAGTTTGCCATAGGTGTATTCGGGGTCTAGAATCAAAGATCTGGGATGTACCTCAATGGTAGAGCACTTGCTTAGCATCAGTGAGTTGCTGGGTGTGGTCCTCAACAATGGAAAGGAAGACTAAGTTTCCATGAGTTTGGAGTAACTTGTCTGTTGGTAGTCTTGGCTAGGACACACCCCATTGGATGTGTTTGGTTTGGAGAAGGTATGACTTTGAGACTTCTGAATATTCATTATAGCTTTTGGTTGGGGGCATGTGTCATGCTGAGGGCCCCTAGCACAGTGAGAACACATTTTTCCATGGATCTCTCCCCACAAGAGGCTGCTTGGAAACTTAACACAACAGCAAACTATGAAAAGATGAGATATGCAGGCAAAACAGACACCCTCCATATCCCCAAGCCTTTTTGTAATATATATATTACAATATTAATAATATATATTATATATACATATATATCCACCTTCATATATAAGTATATATAATAGCGTTTCATTGTGACATTTTCTATATGTAGATAATATGACTTCACTCTATCTCCCACCCATTCCCATCTCTTGGCTCCATTGATGCACATCCTATTCGATAACATTTCTCCTTCTACTTTTCTTTTTGAGACTTTCTGTTTATATGTTTTTTCTGTGTCCAGCTTATCCCACTAACATAATGATGTGTGGTTCCATCCATTTTCCTGCCAATGACACGAGTCCCTTCNTAATGGCCAAATAATACTCTGTTGTGTACGTAGTCCACATTTTCTTTATCCGTTCATCCACTGATGGGCTGTTTCCTTTTTGTTTAGAGTGTTTTTTTCTGATTTTTGACAGAGTTGACCTAGAACTCACTCATAGCCAAGTAGACTGGTTGTTTTATACTGTTGGTGGGAATGAATGACGATTAATACAACCATGATGGAGATAGGCAAGGAGGTGCGTCAAACATTCTTATTTCTGTAAAGTGTGCTGGGATCTGATATTAAAGCAANAGCTTCCATTTCTGGTTAGGGCTTAGGAGGAGATATGCTAACCTGATCTACATATCAAGTTCCAGAGATATATAGTGAGACCCTGAATAAAAAAAAAGAAAGGTATATGTGATATAGGTGGTTTGTTTAGGTGTGTATTAGTTTAGATTTTCAGTCACCAAGCAAGATGTTCCAAAAATTGAGAAAAATGTCCCAAATCCTGGAGCCTTTATGCCAGTAGCCATTGTTATGACATCTGATTGTCTCTGAGGCACCTGAGCATGCTTGTGGTGTGAAACACGGCTTGCATGAAGGAAGCCCCTCCATATCAGGAAAGGGTTGGGCTATATAGTTGTTTGTACTGTTCAGTTTGTTGAATAACTTTTGTGAAACTTCATGTCTGAAATGACTTTTGAACTAAGAACCAGACTCACGTTAGTCCTTTAGAGTATGCTAGGGAATGAGTGTTCCCAGGTGGAGGATCAACGGTGGTGGTATATGCCAAGTTTTGATCACCCACAATGTGCAGGATGGCAGGCAGAGAGCTTGAGTTCTCACAACTCTATAAGATAGCTTTCCAAGTGTCCATGTTACAAGTGACAATTAGAAGCTCATGGAAGTCACACTTAGCTCTATGTTGACTTGCATAGTGCTCAGAGATCATGTCTCAGTCAAGTCTGTATTGCTGTAACAAGGCTGGGTAATGTATAGAGAAAAGAGGTTCCCTTAGCTCAAAGTTTTGGGGACTTAAAGTCCAAGATGGGACTGTGGTTGGGGCCTCATGGTGAATGGCATTCCTTGGAGAGACAGGAAACCAAGGGACTGAAGGCTCAGTCTTGTTATTTGACAGCAGGTCATCTTNATGGACATGAACTGGGGTCNATGAAAACCACCTAATGTCTTCTCAAGGNGGTGCTGCCAATGACCTGATCATTCTCTCCAGGTTCCACTTCTTGTAGGCTCCACCATCTTGCTGCATGGAGGACAAATGCTCCAAAGCATGAATTCTGGGGCAGTAAACCACATCCAATCCACAGCAACTAACAAAGGACATTGTTTCCCAACAATGACAACCAGTGTGTAATGCTGTTACTACTCTCTTTACAGTTAAATCAGGTAATGGAGAAGAAGGACAGAGAAAAGCAAAGGAGGAGAAGAAAGAAGAGAAAGGAGAGGACAACAGGAGGAGGATATGGTGGACAAAGGAACATACCATTCATGTGTGCCTGAGGCTTGAGTTTTCTTAGTCTGTGGGGATCAGAGAAAGGCCCGAGTGAGTGAAGTCCTGAATGAATGTGTGCTCTTAAAATGGATATGGCCATGTCAGGGGCCCCAAAATCTCAGACCCGTGGGAAAANGTCAGAGTCTTCCCTCCTGGTCTGAGTGTGGATGTTGATNGTNTGTGCAGNAAATGTCCACCATAGCCTTCACCCCTGGGACATTTACAGGCTGAAGATGGCTTCCCTACAGACTGCTCCTACTGAGATTAGCTAAACCTATCTCCTTGTTCACCTGCNTACCATAAACCCTGCCTCCTCTATCCGAGTGTAAAAAGCACACTTCCTTATTTTGCTGCATGCAGTAACTCCACGTCTCTGTTNAGCTCTGTGTAATAATGCTGAGCTGCTGGNGGTGAGTGGCTAAGACTTCTCCAGTAGAGAGCCCAGCTTACCCNAAACCCAGCTTTCTTGTACATGAGTCCGTACATCTCTTTTCTTCATTCCCTTGCCACCCCAGTCAGGTCCATCCCTGGAGCCATGCAGGACCTGACATTAGATCCTCTGTATTTTCTGACAATTGCAAACTTGTTTCAGGCAAAAAGTTAGNCATTTCTCATGAATAAGTGTATAATATTATTTAAATTGTACAGAACCATCAAGAACCCTGCTTTTTCTTTTCTGTCCTCCCACCACAGCCTTTTCTGAAGACAGCAACTACCCTGCATCCCAGGTGGGTTTGTAACTCGCTGTGTAGCTCAGGCTTGCCTCAAACTCCCCCTCTGCCTCTTAAGCACTGGAATTATTGGCGTGAGCCACCACTCCCAGTTTCTATCCCTTGCCTTTTAAATAANTTCACTAAATGGGAGGGTTTACCCAGTATCACCCAAGGCATGAGTGATGGAGCTTGGCAGGAATCTGGAGAAATCCTGTAGGACTCTAAAGTCCTAAAAAAAGTGAAGAAAACTAAGCAAAAGTTCCAACATCAAGGTATTTTTAAATAATTGAACAGACACTTTAGTGCAGAGAGAGAGAGACAGAGAGACAGAGACAAAGAGACAGAGTCAGAGAGACAGAGACAGGGAGAGAGAGAATGGGAGAGAGAGGTGGAGGGAGGGCAACTAGCAAGGCCCACAGTCCCCAAAGAGAGTCAACAACTAGTTCAGTGTTGGCAAGAACCTTCTTTTGGGGGAGTGCCCCTTAAGCTGTAACCCCAGATCTTTGACAAAAGAGACATCCTCTCTATCCACTGCTGATGGAGCAAGTTAAAAATCATCATATAGTCAGAACTAGAGAAATGAAAGCTTGGTGGGAAATCTCATAACGGCATGCNCTGAAGATGAGCCATCTACATTAATTATGAAAAAGGACAATGTGAGTAGGCAAAATGTGGCTNGGGATTGCTCCTCAGTCCTGCATGCTAAGGACACTGGTATATCACTGAACACTTGTGTGTTCAGGCTGTGACTAGTGGGAAGATGATGGACTTAGTGTGGGCTAAAAATTCCCTCAAATAATTTGAAAGAAGGAAGGCCTGGGAGTATTTTATCTGGAAATAGACAACCAAGGGGACTCAGGAAGCCATCTGGATCATGTGACAGACTCCTAGTTCTGATTTCTTCTGGCTGAGAATCTGTTGACAAAAANGACAGAAATAGACCAGCTTTGGTTCCCCCAGGGAACCTTTTATGAAAGTAGGCTCTATTTAACACAGAGGACCATTTTCTCTAAGCCCAAGTGGTCCCTTGGTAGGATGACTATACCTGGAAATTGTTGTACAGAAGATAGCTGAATGGAGCGACAGCTTGTTCAGACGATGACACTCCTGTGTCCACATATGAGCACACAACTACATGTGTTGAAGAAGTTATACTTTAATTGAAGGTGAAATCTGAAAAGCAAACACAGAAAGTCTGTCCATGTAGTCACATCCCAGGCAGTCCTGTTTCCTTTTTTCTCATCTAACTATCCAGATCTCCAAGTCTTCCTGCTTCCAGACGGCCCTTTCCACAGAGCGCCCACCATGTTCTCATCTAAGTCAAGCGAACTAATTTTATTCCTTGGCTGAAAAGCCTTTTTAGATTCCGAGCCTCTATGAGGACTACATTGCCAGTACCTGGTGTGGCCTTCCAGCAGTGTTCAGCCAAGGTCACTTCTGTCCCCATCCTTTCCTCTCAAGCGCATTTGTCCACAGCTTTAATTTCCCATGAGCAGTAATGTTTTCTTCTCCTTCCCTTACATATAATGTTTCTTTCTTTGGATTCCTTTCAGCCTTTCAGCCCATCTAAGAATTCACAATTTTATGGGCAATCTTTTTGATGGATCCAAGAGCATTCATCCCTGATTGCCTTAGCTGTCTATACTGCACACTACTCTCTCTGCTCTCTCTGCTTGCTCTCTCTCTCACTCCTCCCTCTCTCCTTCCCTCCCCCCCATCCTGCTTCATCCATTCCTCTCCCTCTCTTCTGCATTTTGGGCAATCTTTGAACCACACATGCCTAATGCAAAGTACTATTAAGAAGATCTTTGGTAGGGCTGAAGACATGGTTTGATGTGCCAACACAGGGGCTTGAGTATAGATCCCAGCACACACATACAAATCTAGACATGGCCACATGCACCTAACCCCAGCACTAGGGATAGAGATGTGTACAGGAGAATCACTGAGGCTTGATGGCCACTAGCTTAGCAGAAAATGGCCAGCTCTAGGTTCATTGAGAGATCTTGTGTCAAGAGAATACAGTGGAGAGTGATAGAAGATATCTGGCATTGTTCTTTGGCATCAACATGCACAAGCGCACAAGCATGCACATGCACATACATGGTTACACACACACACACACACACACACACACACACACACACACACACTTTGAGGAGTTTGAAAATATCCGTGCTTGCCCCTATATTTCTGAGGCCCATAATGAGGATATGAATGGCAGCCTGTAGACCATGTACTTACATACTGGAAAATTATAAATCAAGATAGGTCAGTCTTCCTGTTTTGCCAAGCGTATCCTCTTTGTGGTAATACCAAATATGCATAAAGCTGCTTATTTTTTAATTGCTGAGAGTCAGCAAAATACCAAAGCTGACTGAATTAAATTATCAATGCATGTCTGAGAATTCTTTTGATGAGTTGGTGACATTTGCATGAGAATAAAATGAACATATACATAATTCATAAGTTGCCATATATTTATTGCATGAAGTTTGTTCTTCCACCTTAACCTTGGCAAAATAAAAATCACTAATTGTGTGATTTTTTTCCACATAATTTTAATCCTCTTTGTGCTAGAGAGTAAAAATGATTTGGTGTATATTCTCAAAAAATTGAAATGGTGTTAACATTTTATTTTTAAAGAGTTAACTTTCTTTAGATATCTTATCAAATAAAATGATAGGCAGTTCTGGTGTACAGGGCCTCCCTAGATTCTGAGACAAATGCCAGTGTCTCACTTCATGCTTGACTATTGATCTAAATGCAATGTGAGCTATTTAATATTGCAAAAATATCCCTCAATTACTACATGCCACTGTTGCCAATACCTTGGCAATCCGCAAGTCTATCTAAGACTACAATCTGGAATATGAGGAAAAGCGAGGAGGAAGACTCTCTGCGTGGCTTGGAAATAGAACTTCATTTCTATTTTCAAGCTATTTCACAGCTTTACTACGTTAATGCTACTGCAGGGAGAGCATTTGATGAGGTAACAGATTCGTTTTTCTCTTAGCTGAGCACACACTGTTTTCACCCAGAAGCCGAGTCTGTCATGGATGTTGGACAGGCAGCCGGATCTTCCCAGCATCCAGGCAGTTAGTCGCCCTTTTGTTTTGAGGACAAAAAGCAAGAGATATAATGTAGTATTTGCCTTGGATGTGAACAGAGCAAGCTGAAGGAGCAGATGGCTGCAGTTGAGACTCGTGCCTCAGTGCAGAGTGCTGCAGCCTTGAGTGGCCAAGATGCTGGAGTGTTTTTTACCCATTGTTTTTATGTGTGTATCCTCTAGTCCATGCAAGACCTTCTAGAGAGCAAGATAGAGTGCACAGGCCCTTAGCCTCAGTATAGAAGCATAGTGTGTTTTGGATGTCGTAAAAAGAAAGCACAACCTGAGGTGGATGTGTTTGGACTTTTCTCAGTGTTTGGAGCTGAGTACAAGCCTGAGGTATTGAAGGGTTTGGTTTTTCTAGGCTGGTGATATCTGAACTCTCATGGTCTTCTGTGTGCTTTTGTCCTAATCTCTCCTTCCCCTCTCATTTTTAAAATATTGTCATTGGTTGTATACAGTTAGGACCTACCCCAATGACCTTACTTCACCTTAGCTACCTCTTTAAGGGTATCATTTCTAAGTACAGTCGTGCTCTGGAGTTTTAGGCTCTAGGACTTCAACACATGGGTGTGATGTAGTATATTACTTATACGGTGTCCAGCTGTCACAAAATCCAAACAACAGAACCTAATTCGGGGGAAGGATTTCTTATGGCTCACTGTTTCAGATATGGATCCGTCAAGAGGAGAAAGGGATGATGGAATAGCCCACACTCAGCAGTGGGAGGATGTGACCAAGGCCGTCACACTACAGTGCATCAGGAATCAGAAAGAGAGGCACAGACCAGNGGCTGGAGAGCTTTCACAGGTAGTGACCCATTTCACCAGCTAGGCCCTACTTCCCAAAGTTTCCAGAACCTCCCACAATAGTACCATGGACTGAGAACCAAGGATTCAAAACACTCACCTGTTGGGGAACACTTCACATTCAAATCCTAGGGCAGGACAAAATTAGCTTATAAC